>JARQOD010000912.1:0-78999 GCA_033576555.1 Oophaga sylvatica
ACCAGATGAATTGATTACTTCTCAGAAAAAACTCCAAACTGTGATGGAGTGTGTTGAAAGCCATGAGCATCTTCGTGAGAAAGTCAATGAAGTAAAAGGAAGAATACAGGGAATCTCTTCGTTACAAGAGCAAATGCTGCTCAATAAGTCTAGCTCTATATAAGAATGCTGTTGTCACGGTAGAAAAATATTTAGAGTTGAGAGTCCTCAGTGGTTGATACCTTTTAATGGCTAACTGAAAAGATGGTAACAAATTGCAAGCTTTCGAGACTACTCAGGTCTCTTCATCAGGCTGAACTAATACAAAATCTGAAGAATCACATATTTATACACAAAAACACAGAAAAAATGCAATAGGTAAGACAAGTGACGTGAAGCAGAATAGTCATTATGGCAGAGGAATGAGCATAAATATTGGAACAATTCATAGATAAGGAGAGAAAGTTTTATTACCCTCTGATTGGGGTCTGGTAATGTTTTGTGATGTTTTCACAGGGTATTTGGAGTAAATTCCTTAATTGATGTAATAGGCCATAAAACCATGTGACAGGTTCATTCCAGCATTAAGAGTGTCAAAGGTCACCATCAATTTGTATTCGCAAATTCTTCTCTGCCTTTGAGATGTGAATCTGCTTCTTAGTACAAGTATTTTCATATCTGACATGCTATGATCAGGGGAGCAAAAATGTTTTGCCACAGGTAAATCCATTCTTTTTTCTCTTATTGCGTGGCGATGAGAATTCATCCTTGTTCTCAGTTTTTGCCCGGTCTCCCCCACATACAGACCCCCAATCAGGGCTACCATCCAAGAACAACTGAAAACCAAATTACAAGAGCCACCAGAATATCAAGGGATCACCTGCTACATTACAAAGCTAAAGAAGAAAATAACCGGGTGCCTTTAGTGGTCACCTACAATCCAAATCTGGAGGTGCTAAGGGGAGCTGCACGGAAACTACAACCTTTACTACAAAAAGATGCCCGGTTACAATCCATATTTCCAGACCCCCACTACTGTGTTTTAGGCAGCCCCCAAATCTAAGAAGCATCATTGTCAGAAGTTCTCTGTCCTCCCCAACAGCTGCAGGAACCTTGCCTTGCAATCAGAAGAAATGCAAAACCTGTCCATTTATAATGACCACGGACAAGATAAAGATCCCCAACTCACATCAGGACTACAAGATACCAGGTACTTTCAGCTGCATCACATCTAATGTTGTGTACCTAATTATATGTACTAAATGTCCAACTGGGGGTCTGTATGTGGGGGAGACCGGGCAAAAACTGAGAACAAGGATGAATTCTCATCGCCACGCAATAAGAGAAAAAAGAATGGATCTACCTGTGGCAAAACATTTTTGCTCCCTGATCATAGCATGTCAGATATGAAAATACTGGTACTAAGAAGCAGATTCACATCTCAAAGGCAGAGAAGAATTTGCGAATACAAATTGATGGTGACCTTTGACACTCTTAATGCTGGAATGAACCTGTCACATGGTTTTATGGCCTATTACATCAATTAAGGAATTTACTCCAAATACCCTGTGAAAACATCACAAAACATTACCAGACCCCAATCAGAGGGTAATAAAACTTTCTCTCCTTATCTATGAATTGTTCCAATATTTATGCTCATCCTCTGCCATAATGACTATTCTGCTTCACGTCACTTGTCTTACCTATTGCATTTTTTCTGTGTTTTTGTGTATAAATATGTGATTCTTCAGATTTTGTATTAGTTCAGCCTGATGAAGAGACCCGAGTAGTCTCGAAAGCTTGCAATTTGTTACCATCTTTTCAGTTAGCCATTAAAAGGTATCAACCACTGAGGACTCTCAACTCTAAATATTTTTCTATCTACTGGCTAACACGGTACGAAGATATACATCTTTACTGTTGTCACGGTAGAACATTACAATTCAGCTGGAGACTTAGCGGATGAATTATGTGTACTGCAAAAGAAAAACGTTCTGCTCCTTCTACAGTCCCAATCATTTGAACAGAGTAGCTTAAAATGGTCAGAGACCATAGCAGAGGAGCTTAAGGTCTGTGAAATAGACTTTATGAGTCAACCGATATTTAAGAAGAAGAATCAGCAGAGGTGTTCTGACGTGCCTGGTCGTACTTCTCTGAGGAGGCACTATACCGAAACTAAGCCCGGCACTAAGGTCAAGATGAAACCGTGCAGGAGACCCGAGGCCCACAGAGAGCATAGACCTGGGAGGGTACAGGGTAGTACGGATGCTTCAGATGAAGAGAAAGCTGATGTTGGCTATGGCTCAGGTGAAGATACAAATGAAAATACTGAAGATGAAGCTGATGAGGGCCATGGCTGGCCCAGAGTTCACTGTCTCTTTTGGATTGTTAACCAGCCCTCCGGTCTGGATGACCAGCCCTCCGGTCTGGAGAAGAGGGGGGGGATATGTGAGACAGTGAGGGTATGTGTGATGAATGGGGTGTACATTTCACCTAGGTACTTTGCTGACTGGTATAAGGGAAATGTATGGCTTTGTAAACCTAGTGGTAGAGAAAGGTCACTACACCTTACATTCATTACACACTTGCAGCTCAGGCCTGAAACCACTCAGCTGTTAATTAGGAGACCAGAAGTAGGTGTCTGCGAACACAGTCAGAGAGCTCGCTTAGTCTGGACAAGGAGTCCAGGCACAAGAAGCAGTCTCCAGGAGTATGAGCTGTCTCAGTCTGGGTTCTCGATGTACCCGGACACAGGAGTAGTCTCTGTGAAAATCCATGCTGGTAGTTGCTGAATAGGAGGGGAGCTCTCTCAAGTCTGGACGTTGAAGGTGCCTTCAGACACAAGGAGGAGACTCTGTGAAACTCCATTCTGGTAAATGCTGAACATATGTGTTGTTTTGGCCCAGGCTGATAGAGTCTGGTCCCGGATAGAAAGGGAAATCTATCTAAGTGTAATTAGTGGCTGGACAAGCCCAGGTCTTATGTTTATGATTTGTTTTTGATTATGTTCTGTTTACTATGGACTTTAATAAAACTGGTTGCGGCCAGTTTTTAACAGAACTACTGTCTGTGAATGGTCTCTTTATGCCACTCCGTCTCCCCAAGACGGCGATCCAGAGCTATATCCCCTGAAAAGCTTACAGTATATATACAGGAGGAGTGGTACTGTGCAGTGTATATATACAGGAGGAGTGGTACTGTGCAGTGTATATATACAGGGGAGTGTACTGTGCAGTGATATATACAGAGGAGTGGTATGTGCAGTGCATATATACAGGAGGAGTGGTACTGTGCAGTGTATATATACAGGACGGAGGAGTGGTACTGTGCAGTGTATATATACAGGAGGGTGGTACTGGCAGTGTATATTACGGGGAGTGGTACTGTGCAGTGTATATATACAGGAGGAGTGGTACTGTGCAGTGTATATATAATAAGGAGGTGTGTACTGTGCAGGATTATACAGGAGGAGTGGTACTGTGCAGTGTGTATATACAGGACAGGAGGAGTGGTACTGTGCAGTGTATATACAGGACAGGAGAGTGGTATGTGCAGTGATATATATTTATATATATTATACAGGATATAGAGGAGGTACTGTGCAGTGTGTATATATATACAGGATATAGAGGAGGTACTGTGCAGTGTATATATATATATATATACAGGATATAGAGGAGGTACTGTGCAGTGTATATATATATACAGGACAGGAGGGGTGGTACTGTGCAGTGTGTATATATATACAGGACAGGAGGGGTGGTACTGTGCAGTGTGTATATATATACAGGACAGGAGGGGTGGCACTGTGCAGTGTGTATATATATATACAGGACAGGAGCGGTGCTACTGTGCAGTGTATATATATATACAGGATATAGAGGAGGTACTGTGCAGTGTATATATATATACAGGATATAGAGGAGGTACTGTGCAGTGTATATATATATACAGGATATAGAGGAGGTACTGTGCAGTATATATATATACAGGATATAGAGGAGGTACTGTGCAGTGTATATATATATATATATATATATATATATATATATACAGGACAGGAGGGGTGGTACTGTGCAAATGGTTTTCACTTCACAGGTGTGCCCTATCAGGTTTAATAAGTGGGATTTCTGGCCTTATAAATGGGGTTGGGCCCATCAGTTGTGTTGTGCAGAAGTCTGGTGGATACACAGCTGATAGTCCTACTGAATAGACTGTCAGGCTATGTGCACACGTTGCGGAATTGCCATGGAAATTTCCGCGGCAATTCCGCACCTCCCTGCCGCGGGAAATATGCATATTATAGGTATGCGTATTCCCACTAAAAACTAGCGTTTTACAAGTGTGACCAACTTTTTACTATTGATGCCGCCTATGTCGCATCAATAGTAAAAAGATGTAATGTAAAAATAATAAAAAAAAAATAAATAGTGATATTCTCACCTTCCGGCGGCCCCCGCAGCTTTCCCGCCTTTCAGCGACGCTCCCGTCCAATCCCGTTCCAGGAGTCCTTTGCGACAATCATCCCGATGACGTAGCATCACGCGAGACCGCTACGTCATCTGGGTGATTCTCGCAATGCATTACTGGGAACGGGATTGGCCTGGAGCGTCGCTGAGGAGCGGGAAAGCTGTGGGGGCCGCCGGAAGGTGAGGATGTCATTATTTTTTATTTTAATTATTGTTTTACCAGGGATATGGTACCAGGGCAGAGTCTCCTCTCCTCCAGACCCTGGGTACCATCCGCACATGAACCGCTTACTTTGCGCTTGGTGGGCACAGCCACATGCGGAAAGTAAGCGGTTCAATGCATTCCTATGGCGGCGGAATCGCCGCGGTTCCGCAAAGAAGAATGAGCATGCTGCAGATTCTCCCGCGATGCGATTCCGCCGCGGAAAAACCCGCAGCATGTGCACAGCATTGCGGAATCCCATAGGCCTTAATGAGTTGTATTGTGTATGCAGTTTTGCCGCGGTTTCGCGGCAAAACCTCGAGGAATCCGCAACGTGTGCACAGAATTTGTATTATGGCAAGAAAAAAGCAGCTAAGTAAAGAAAAACGAGTGGCCATCATTACTTTAAGAAGTGAAGGTCAGTCAGTCCGAAAAATTGGGAAAACTTTGAAAGTGTCCCCAAGTGCAGTTGCAAAAACCATCAAGCGCTAGAAAGACACTGGCTCACATGAGGACCGTCCCAGGAAAGGAAGACCAAGAGTCACCTCTGCTTCTGAGGATGAGTTTATCTGAGTCACCAGCCTCAGAAATCGCAGGTTTACAGCAGCTCAGATTAGAGACCAGGTCAATGCCACACAGAGTTCTAGCAGCAGACACATCTCTACAACAACTGTTAAGAGGAGACTTTGTGCAGCAGGCCTTCATGGTAAAATAGCTGCTAGGAAACCACTGCTAAGGACAGGCAACAAGCAGAAGAGACTTGTTTGGGCTAAAGAACAGAAGGAATGGACATTAGACCAGTGGAAATCTATGCTTTGGTCTGATGAGTCCGAATTTGAGATCTTTGGTTCCAACCACCGTGTCTTTGTGCGATGCAGAAAAGGTGAACGGATGGACTCTACATGCCTGGTTCCCACCGTGAAGCATGGAGGAGGTGGTGTGATGTGTGGGGGTGCTTTACTGGTGACACTGTTGGGGATTTATTCAAAATTGAAGGCATACTGAACCAGCATGGCTACCACAGCATCTTGCAGCAGCATGCTATTCCATCCGGTTTGCGTTTAGTTGGACCATCATTTATTTTTCAACAGGACAATGACCCCAAACACACCTCCAGGCTGTGTAAGGGCTATCTGACCAAGAAGGAGAGTGATGGGGTGCTACGCCAGATGACCTGGCCTCCACAGTCACCAGACCTGAACTCAATCCAGATGGTTTAGGGTGAGCTGGACCGCAGAGTGACGGCAAAAGGGCCAACAAGTGCTAAGCATCTCTGGGAACTACTTCAAGACTGTTGGAAGACCATTTCCGGTGACTACCTCTTGAAGCTCATCAAGAGAATGCCAAGAGTGTGCAAAGCAGTAATCAAAGCAAAAGGTGAAGAACCTAGAATATAAGACATATTTTCAGTTGTTTCACACTTTTTTGTAAAGTGTAACGTATAATTCCACATGTGTTAATTCATAGTTTTGATCCCTTCAGTGTGATTTACAATTTTCATAGTCATGAAAATACAGAAAAATCTTTGAATGAGACGGTCTGTACTGTAGCTGTGTGGCATGGTGCATTGTCCTGCTGGAAAAACCAGTCCTCAAAGTTGGGGAACATTGCCTGAGCAGAAGGAATCAACTGTTTTTCTAGGATAACCTTGTATGCGGCTTGATTCATATGTACTTCGCAAAGATTAACCTGCCCAATTCCAGCCTTGCTGAAGCATCCCCAGATCATCCCTGATCTGCCACTAAATTTCACAGCGGGTGCAAGACACTGTGGCTTGTACGCCTCTCCAGGACTCCGTCTAACCATTAGACGACCAAGTGTTGGGCAAAGTTGAAAATTAGACTCATCAGAGAAGATTACCTTACTCCAGTCCTCAATGGTCCAATCCTTATGGTCTTTGGAAAACTTCAGCCCGGCTCTCCTTTGCTTCTCATTGATGAAAGGCTTTTTTCTTGGTTTAGGGTACGTTTTCATGTACCGGATTGTCTGCGCTTTGGACGGAGCGGAATCCCCGCACCGCCCAAAGCCCCACCCACTTCTGAATGCGCAGTGATTCCGGATGTTAGGACTGTTATTTACCTCCATCGCCGCAAGGTAAATAAACATGCTGCGGTCTAAAAAAACGCGCCACATGTCCGGTTTAGCGAGTGTGTCACCCGCGTAATCGGACGCATAGTGGAGACGGGATTTCATAAAATCCCCTTCACTATGCTGGAACATCGGGCCGCTGCGGATTAAACACTGCGGTAGGATGCAACGTTCAATCTGCAGCAAATACTGATGGTTTCCTGACTGTGGAAACATACCCTTACATGACTTCGCCCTGCTTCTAGGAGACTGATACAAACTGTCCTTCCCATGCACGTCACCCCAGCTGCCATTTGCCATTCCTTTTGTAGGTCACTTGATGTCATGCTGTTACACCCGGTCCCCATGCTGGCTCTGAACTCCGTTCTGGTCACTCACCTCCTGCTCTTCAAGCTGTCCCTATGCAGCAGCGAGCTCCCTGTTTGGGGTCTCATGCTCTCTCTGCTTCTCAGCGTCCTGCTCCCTCCCCATTCCCTGGCGTGCTGTCAGCAGATCTTCTGGGAAAGCTATTAGGACACGAGTGCGCACTCCTCTGGTTTCTTAAAGGGACAGCGAGCATAGTTTGAATTTGGTAATTATCCAATAGCAGCACACTGATTACTATTTCTGGTCTCTCCTCCATAGAGAGAGCGCCGGAGCAACGAGTATCTACCATTGCTACATCCGGTTCTGTCTCTGACCTGTCTGCGCTGCGTTAGCAGTCTTTGTGCACTTGCTCATACTATTTGTCTCCACAGAGTATCGGTATCCTGTATCCTGCTATCCCTGACAACCTCTGCAATCACTTGTACAAGTGTCATCCCGTTCCGCCAACAACCATCCGAATCCGTGGACTGGGACAAGGTTACTGGAGCCAGCTTGCTACGATCTACCCGGAACCAGGACCTTCATCACCTGTGTCTACCTCTCTACGGTTTCTTCTATTATATCTGTTACCCCTTTTTGTCCTGCTGGGACAGCTGCCACGTGTCCGGGGTTTAACTGGAGGTAGCACCTGTGTCCTCCGGGTATTCCATTCTGGTCCTGTTCGAGGGGCCTTACTACGGGTACCTGGGGTTCACTAGTTACGCCCCCTTCGGAGCCCCCCGGACCGTGGTCCCAAGGTTCCACTTTAAAAATAAAAAAACGAATGTGAACTTCACCATCTCTGCCTCCGCTTCCATTCGTTACAGATTGCTCTGGCCATGGAACCCGCTGGATCCCAGAGGCCTCCGACCATGGAACTGTGCCAAGAGGTGACCCGTTTAAGAGATCAACAGGACAAGATCACGACTTATCTACGCAGCTTGTCTACCCGCATGGTTTCCCTGCTGACCTTGTCTGCACCTGACTCATCTACCAGCAACCAGGTACCTGCCTCCATGGCAAGTAATGGCCCTCGCCTGGCGGCCCCTACCCGCTTCCATGGTAATCCTACTCAGTGTCGGGAGTTTTCTCAATCAGTGCACTCTACACTTCGAAATCTTGGGGCATATGTTTGCCTCTGACCGAGCCAAGGTGGGCTTCATTATGTCACATCTAGCAGGAGAAGCTGTCGCCTGGCTAAACCCGCTATGGAAGAGAGGGGACCCGCTGGTTAATGATCTTCAATCTTTCCTAGAGGCTTTTCGCAGGACCTTCGATGAACCTGGTCATACCACCTCGACCGCTTCAGCCTTGCTTCGCTTACGCCAAGGCACTCTCAGGTGGCCCAGTATGCTGTTAGGTTCCGCACCCTCTCATCCGAGTTGTCTTGGAACAATAAGGCCTTGGTGGGTAACTTTTGGGAAGGTCTATCAGGAAGAATCAAGGATGAGCTGGTGGGACAGGACAGGCCTACCACCTTGGAAGATCTAATATCCTTGGCAACCCGCATTGACCTGCGTTTTCAGGAGCGTTCCATGGAGATCAAGCGAGACAAAAGGTCCTATCACCCGGACTCTAGTTCTTTCAAAACAGTTTACCTCGCCTCCCTCTCCTGAGGCCATGGAGGTCGACTGTGTAAGTTTGGCCACCTGCCGCCAGGAGGAGCGTCGCAAGGAAGGAAGTTATTTCTACTGTGGTAGTTCTGAGCGTCTGATCCGTTCCTGTCCTAAGAAGTTGGGAAACTCCAGTGCCTACATTCGGTAGGAGAGGCCACCCTAGGTAGAGAACATTTCTCTCCCTCATTGCAAATCTAGGCCTCCGTGTCCTGCGGAGCAATAAAATTTTCTGGACTCTGTCTATTGGATTACGGAGCCGCTGGGAACTTTATCCAGCAGGCGCTTGTGGAACATTACCGCTTACCTGTCCAGCGTCTTTCTGACCCTTTGCGGGTGACCGCCGTCGATGGCAAGCCACTGACCAAACCCGTCCACCTCCAGACCGAGCCTGTGGAACTCCGGGTAGGTCTAATGCACTCAGAAAGAATCCGTCTTTATGTGTACCCTGGTTTGTCTCACTCATTGCTTTTAGGTCTGCCATGGTTCCAGATACACAAACCGGTTTCTTAATTGGAGAACAGGGGAGATTCTACGTTGGGGAGATTCCTGTACGAATTGAACTAGTTTCGTCCTCTGTCCAACCTGCTACATTGCCAGGATTACCATCCTCGAACTGGTCCTTCTCAGATGTCTTCGGGAGAAAGGAGGCTGAGAGACTTCCTCCTCACAGGTCGTATGACTGTCCGATTGATCTTCTTCCCAGTACGTCTCCTCCCCATGGGAGATTTTACCCTCTTTCCCAAGCAGAGACTCAAGCTATGTCGGACTACATCCAGGAGAATTTGGCCAGCGGATTTATCCGAAAATCGTCTTCACCGGCAGGAGCAGGATTCTTCTTCGTGAAGAAAAAAAGACAGATCCTTGCGGCCTTGTATTGACTACCGGGGTCTAAACCAGATCAGGGTAAAAAACAGGTATCCATTGCATCTTATTTCAGAACTATTTGATCGTCTCCGAGGGGCCAAAATCTTCACCAAATTGGATCTCAGAAGGGCCTACAACCTGATCCGAACCCGAGAAGGAGACGAGTGTAAAACTGCCTTCAATACCTGGTAATGCCGTTTGGCCTAAGCAATGCAGCCGCGGTTTTTCAGGAGTTTGTCAATGATATTTTCAGAGATCTGCTCTATACTTGTTTCGTTGTCTACCTGGATGACATTTTGATCTTCTCAACCAACTTGGTCTCGCACCGGAGACAAGTACGTCTAGTCTTACAGAGACTCAGAGAGAACAGGCTGTATGTCAAGTTTGAGAAATGCCTCTTTGAACAATCCTCTTTGAATTTCCTAAGTTACATTGTTTCCTGCACAGGATTAAAGATAGATCCAGAGAAGTTGTCGGCCGTACTCAGGTGGCCCCGTCCGTCTGGGCTGAAAGCCATACAGCGTTTCCTGGGCTTCGCCAACTACTACCAGCAATTCATTCCAAACTTCTCCACCCGAGTAGAACCCATCTCTGCTTTGACGCGGAAGGGTACAAATCCCAAGGATTGGCCTCCTGAGGCAGAGGAGGCTTTGTTTCTCTCAAAAAAGCCTTTGCTGCCGCACCTGTTCTTCATCGCCCAAATTCTAATCAACAATTTTTTTTGAGAATCAAATAAAGGAAAATGCACTACTCATATTGAAAAAATACAAACATTTTATTAATCACATGAAAAGTCAAATGTTAAAATATACCAGGGATGACAGTGATAAACCGACAGGCAGAGAAAGCAGATAACAATCAAGTATAAGAAATAGTAAGGGTACCATGTGTTGTACTACACAATAAGGACCGATTGTGAAATGCATATAGTAACCAAAACACAGTCCGTGACCATATCAGGAGGATAATATCCACATACCAGAGTTAGGACTAGGGTTAACAACAAGCAAACAAAGATCCAAAATAACAAAGTAAAGGATAGCTAAATGGCCCAGCTATAATACCTGATTGAAAGCCGCGTCTCTGCCCACCCCAACGCGCGTTTCGGCGCCGTGCCTTCTTCCGGGGGTATGGCATCACACATGGCAGAGCGGTATATATATCCAAATTAGCCAATCAGAATAAATGTAACATGAACTCCAGGCTCATCTGTCGGCGCATGGGTAACCCCGCAACCCGGAAGTGACTCATCCCGAGTGCGTCATCAGCTGATCAGAGACGCAACTCACAGCCACGCCCACAAAGTCATGTGAGCTAACCGAGAGCGCAGTCCCATAAACAACTGAACAGAGACGCCGTCGGGATCGCAACCAGCGGGCCGGGAGCACGCATGCGCACGTGAGTCAAACAAAGGAGCACAACTGATCAGATAATGAATATAGAGGAACGGAGAGCACTATCGGCACAAGTATCAAGCAGATAATCAAACAAAAGTGAGTGTACAATAATAAGAGCAACCAAACACAATAAGAATAGTAAGTGTCATAATGTAAAAACACATATTATAAGAGAAAATGTACACAAAGAATAAGATATGCAGAAAAAACATAATTACAATAAATTATATACATCGTGTCAATAATAATCAAAAAAAAAAATTGTATAATAATTACAACAAAATATGAAATATATAAAGTGTCATAGGTGTCATATATATATATACATAAAATAATAATCACATAGGTTGCAAATATATAAACGTGAATCAACAAGCGAATCCGTTCCATCTGGATAAATGCTGTGAATATACATAAGTCGCAATATTCAAAGAAATCTAAAACGAAAAATACATAAAATTAAAACAATATAAAATAAAAGATGCCATTAAAAAACATACCACGAGTAATCAGAGGAAAGCTGCGAAACTCAGACTCTCATTTAAACCTTGGGGATGGAGAGTGCGTAGCCTCCAGATCCATCTTGCCTCTTTCTGTGCTAACAAACGCCCATAATTTCCACCACGTAGATTAGGAACTAATCTGTCAATACCCCTAACCAAAAACCCAGAAGGGTCACAAGAATGATGAGTTTTAAAGTGACGGGGTATGGTTTTTAGGGACCCAATGTCATTCTCTTTTGCGGCTGCCAGTATGTCACGAACGTGTTCACGTACGCGGAGTTTCAAAGCACGAGTTGTAAGACCCACATAAATCATCTTACACGGGCATGTGCCATAATACACAACCATGTTAGTAGAACATGTAATGGATTGAGTAATCACAAACTCCCTCCCATCAGATGAGCAAAAATTTGTAGCATGGATGACATTAGGGCAGGCAATACACTTACCACAGGGTCTACAACCCCATGTCTGACCACGAGGCTTTGGAATGGTGGAAAAAAGAGGAGGTGGAATAGATGGTTGAAGGTAACTCCTCACTAAATGATCACCCAAATTTTGGGACCTCCTAGCTACCACTGAAGGTCTATCTGAAAGATAGTTCTTCAAAATTGGGTCTACAAGCAATATTGGCCAGTATTTATCAATGACATCATACATTTCCCTCCATCTAGAGTGGAACTGGATGACCGAACTCACCTGATTAATGGGCTTGCGTTGGGCGGACGAATAAAGAAGTTGTTCCCTATCAGTATTCGTAGCACGATTGTATGCCCGCTTAATCGATCTTTTACTGTAGCCCCGATCAAGGAATCGTTTCTTCATATCCTCCGCTTGAGCCTCGAATGCCTCATTAGAAGAACAGATTCTTCTAATCCGTAAAAATTGACCTGTTGGAACCGAATTAATAACATGGGGTGGGTGGGATGATGACGCATGTAAAACGGAGTTAACCGATGTGTCTTTACGGAAAACATTGGCAATCAAAGACCCATTAGAGTCTCTCTCAACCAGGACATCCAAAAAATCAATACTACAAAAATCAAATTTATAGGTTAAATGAATATTGAGATGATTGCCATTCAATTTATTGAAAAATAACTGTAAATCAGAAGGTGAACCTCGCCAGATGAGGAAAATATCATCAATGTAGCGGGTCCAAAAAATGACCCGCTCCATTGATGAACCCCCATCTGACGAGAAAAGATCCCTCTCCCACAGCCCCAGGAACAGATTGGCGTACGAAGGCGCACAGGCCGCGCCCATTGCTGTTCCTGGAGCTGTAGGTAGAAGGATCCATTAAAAAAAAAATATTGTGAGTCAAAAGAAAACGTAAAATGTCAATCAAAAAACTAATGTCACTGGTATTGAGATTCGTCATTGAAAGAAAATGCAAAACAGCCCCCAGGCCATCTTCATGGCGAATATTCGTATACAGAGACTCTACGTCACAAGTGACAAGGAGCATGTCCTCATCAACATGGACGGAGTCAATCTTCTTCAAAAATTCTGAAGTATCCTTAAGGTAAGATGGAATTGTCTCCACCAGGGGTCTGAGAAATGAGTCAATGTACTTGCCAACGTTCTCCGTAAGCCCACCCACCCCAGAAATAATAGGCCTACCTGGAGGGTTTTGGAGGCATTTATGAACTTTGGGCAAGAGGTATAGGGTTGGAATACACGGATCTTTAATCATCAAAATATCCAAAATTTGCGATGTGATCACATTTGCTGACACCGCCTTATGTAAAATCTTACTCAGCTCTTCCCTAAATGAAATCAAAGGGTTAAAAGTAAGTTTCTTATAATACCACGAGTCCCTAAGTTGACGCTGTGCTTCAGATACATATAATTTAAGTGGCCAGATAACAACGTTACCCCCCTTGTCAGCTGGCTTGAAGATCACATCCTTGAGTTCTTTAAGTCTCTTGAGCCCAGAGGATTCTGCACGAGACAGATTACTGTGAGATAAACTCACAGGAATCTTCTCAAATTCACTAGAGACAAGTTTAACAAAAAGATCAACATTTTTGTTTGATTATCTGCTTGATACTTGTGCCGATAGTGCTCTCCGTTCCTCTATATTCATTATCTGATCAGTTGTGCTCCTTTGTTTGACTCACGTGCGCATGCGTGCTCCCGGCCCGCTGGTTGCGATCCCGACGGCATCTCTGTTCAGTTGTTTATGGGACTGCGCTCTCGGTTAGCTCACATGACTTTGTGGGCGTGGCTGTGAGTTGCGTCTCTGATCAGCTGATGACGCACTCGGGATGAGTCACTTCCGGGTTGCGGGGTTACCCATGCGCCGACAGATGAGCCTGGAGTTCATGTTACATTTATTCTGATTGGCTAATTTGGATATATATACCGCTCTGCCATGTGTGATGCCATACCCCCGGAAGAAGGCACGGCGCCGAAACGCGCGTTGGGGTGGGCAGAGACGCGGCTTTCAATCAGGTATTATAGCTGGGCCATTTAGCTATCCTTTACTTTGTTATTTTGGATCTTTGTTTGCTTGTTGTTAACCCTAGTCCTAACTCTGGTATGTGGATATTATCCTCCTGATATGGTCACGGACTGTGTTTTGGTTACTATATGCATTTCACAATCGGTCCTTATTGTGTAGTACAACACATGGTACCCTTACTATTTCTTATACTTGATTGTTATCTGCTTTCTCTGCCCTGTCGGTTTATCACTGTCATCCCTGGTATATTTTAACATTTGACTTTTCATGTGATTAATAAAATTTTTGTATTTTTTCAATATGAGTAGTGCATTTTCCTTTATTTGATTTTCATATATTCTGCATGTTATACTCTGCTTTATATCCCATATACACCGTTTTGGTGTTCATTGGTCTAGTTTATAAAAATTTTTCTTGAGGTTGATGATTCCTCTGTAGGAGCAGGAGCTGTACTTACCCAGAAATTGTCTGCTGGTCGAATGTACTTGTGTGTTTTTTTTCCAAGGTTTTTCTTCCGCAGAAAAGAACTATTCCGTCAGAGATCGGGAATTGTTGGCTATCAAATTAGCTCTGCAGGAATGGAGGCATCTTCTTAAGGGAGCTCTTCACCAGGTAGTTATATTCACCGATCACAAAAAACTTTCTTACCTCCAAACCGCACAAAGGCTGAATCCCAGTCAGGCCCGCTGGGCTTTGTTTTGAGCTCGATTTAATTTTGTTCTTCATTTCCGTCCAGCTGACTAAAACGTCAAAGCAGATGCACTTTCCAGAGCCTTTTTGCCTCCTGATCAAGAGGAGGAACCTCAGCACATCATTGAACCTGCAAGGTTAGTCACAGTGGCTTCTGCTGATCTTACCCGGCTTTCCCCTGGGAAGACTCTGGTGTCTGCCTCTGAACACAATCGAGTCCTACGGTGGAGTCACTCTTCCAAGTTGGCTGGTCATGCCGCACAGAGGAAGACTCTGCAACTCATCACTCGTTACTACTGGTGGCCTACTATGGCTAAGGATATCCAGGAGTACGTCGCAGCCTGCCCTTCCTGTGACCGTAACAAGACTGTTAAACGCCTACCCGTCGGTAGGCTTCAGCCTCTTCCGATTCCTTCCGCTCCTTGGCAGCACATCGCCATGGACTTCATCACGGATCTTCCAATCTCGTCCGGCTGTTCAGTGGTGTGGGTAGTGGTGGACCGCTTCTCTAAGATGGCCCACTTCATTCCGCTACCCGGTCTTCCGACTGCTCCAGAACTTGCGGATCTGTTCATTCAGCACATCTTCAGTCTCCATGGTTTCCCTCTCCACATTGTTTTCGACAGAGGCGTCCAGTTCACTTCGAGATTCTGGAGAGCGGTTTGTAAACTGTTAAAAATAGAACTGGATTTTTCCTCAGCATACCATCCCCAATCCAATGGACAAGTGGAGAGGACTAATCAAATTCTGGCTGGATTCCTGCGTCACTTTGTCAACGCGCATCATGACGACTGGGTAGACTTACTGTCCTGGGCAGAATTTTCCTACAACAACCAAGTAAGTGAATCTTCTGGAAAGTCTCCCTTTCAGATTGTCTTTGGACTGCAACCGAATACCTCTTCCCATACCCGGATCATCTGGCGTTCCAGCTGCTGATACGTTTTCTGAGTATTTCTCGAAGGTCTGGCAGGACACCAAGACTGCCTTGAAGAGAGCCTCCCAACGCATGAAAAGGCATGCGGACAAGAGATGTCTGGATGCTCCTACCTTTCGCCCCGGAGACAAGGTATGGCTCTCCTCCAAGTATATCTGTGTGAAGTTGCCATCCTACAAATTGGGTCCCCGTTTCATTGGGCCCTTTGAAGTCTTGAGACAAATCAACCCGGTCTCTAGGCTACTTTCACACTTGCGTTTTTTTGCGCTGCGTATCGAGCGCACATAAAACACATTAAAAAACACGTGCAAACGCTTGTAATTGCTGCGATATTTAGTCGCATAAGCGTGCGCATTACGACAAAAATCGCAGCGCTTCGATGCGATTTCAAGCGTTTTTGCATGCGTTTGCGTTTTTTAGGTGCATTTCACAGGAGGAATATCCTTGAAAAATTCTTACAACAGACTCCACCAACAGGACACCAGTGGGTGTGTGTTATGGGAAATCTTTATATAGAGACTGTTCACAGCCATTCTTCACATTTGCTTGCATTTTCCTTTGTGACATGAATCTGCGCTGGAAGAGTTTCCACTTCAACTTGGATCTGGACATCGCGATGGCTCAGGCTTATGCAGTGGCTTGCCATGAAGAAAGGGAGAGAGAAAGACAGCGAAGACGGCAGTGGCGGCGTTTGTGGGTACATCCCATTGTAGAACTCCGGGAGAGCCGTGGAGCGTACCACACCCTCTATAGAGAGCTGCAGGCAAACCCCGAGAAATTTACCGACTATACCTGGATGTCACAAGAAACCTTCAGGAATTTACTTGCTCGGGTCCAAGAATTCATCCGGAGACAGGACACAGCTCCGTATATTAAAGAATCTGGCACTCAACTTGATTCAATGTGTAATTTATTGCATGTATTTCTGCAAAATATAGGCATTCTGGATTTCTACTGTCTCACTCCCTGAGCAATACTTCTCCTCTTCATAGATGTACCGCACTTATAGATCAAATCTTCACGTCACTGCCTGATTGCTACATCTCTATTGTTATGTCCCTGGACGGCCACCGTACAGCATGGAACGCAAGCCTCCTGTTATATGGAACGCATTGACACGCCCCTCTGTTAGGTCACTTCCGGTTCCTGAGACTGCACGGCATCATAGTAAGTCGGGCACTTCCTGCCGCACGGCACCTCCCTCTACACGTGCGCTATGCACATAAGACGACTATCGCCCTCACTGCCACAGACTAGCGGTGGACACCGCGTCGGCAGTAGCACATTTGGGTAAGATCACGGGTCCCGTTTTTGACCGCCTGATTGCCCATATGCACATATCCGTCCAGGACATTACACCCTATGCGTTCATATTTCAGGCTGTAACCCTCTGCTATCCGGACTGGATATTTCAAGCTAGTCATTGGTATGTCATTACACGCCCTATATATCACCTCAACCATAACGTTCTAAGTGCTATCATCACATTATGTCACTTATTTCAGGCTGTTCTTCTGTCTGTACAATTTGGCTCTGCGTTTATTCAGCTAATACAAACGGTATGTCTGTATGTGTCACTGCTCTGTCCATGTCCTATTCAGTCCATACACCAGCTGTGGAATTCTGACTGTGTGAAATATGCCTCTTCCATTACATTAATATTGATACCTTATAATGTCATATTTTGACCAAGTATTTCCTATGTATATACTTTATTTGTAGTTTTGTACCTAATTTCGGTTTCATTTATTTTATTTTTTTATGTATAGCAACTGATGAAGGTCCGCCTGTGGACCGAAACGTTTGCGGTTTGATTGCTATATTTTGCAGAAATACATGCAATAAATTACACATTGAATCAAGTTGAGTGCCAGATTCTTTAATATATAGTCACGGTGTGGGAACCTATATTGGCACCCTCTCACCATTTGGCTGTGCACACGCTGTTGTTTTAGGACACACAGCTCCGTCGGGCGATTCCTCCGGAGGAAAGACTCCTGGTGACATTACGGTACGTAATATGGCGAAACCAATGCCTGCATCATTTTATTTGTTCTGCCATGTACTAATCCAAAGCTGCCAGAATTATTGTTCTGCCATCTAGTAAACAAAGACCTGCAGAATTATTTTTATGCCATGTTTTTTTTTTTCTCTTTAGTTAAATGTTTTAAAAAAACTAAATACAATAATATTTTTTTTTTCCTTTCTCAGATTCCTGGCTACTGGAGAGAGCCTCTTTTCACTCCACTTCCAGTACCGGATTGGTATCTCCACCTTGTCAGGAATTGTTGTGGACACCTGCCGGGCATTGTTGACTGTTCTCTGTCCAGAATTTATGCCCCTGCCCACCACAGAAAAGTGGCGAGAAATAGCTGAAAAATTCTGGACAACCTGCAATTTCTCCAACTGTTTGGGAGCAGTTGATGGGAAACACATCCGCATCATCAAACCCAAAAGAACAGGCTCGGAGTACTACAACTACAAAAAGTACTTTTCTACAGTTCATGGCCATTGCAGATGCAGACTGTATGTTTGTTGCAGTGGACATTGGGGCATTTAAATGGCCGTGGAAATGACTCACAGTCTTTTAAGAACTCGGACATGGGCCGGAGGTTGTATGGAAACCAGTTCAATTTCCCCCTGCCACGGCCTCTTCCCCACACCGAAGGTCCACCACTGCCATTTGTCATGGTTGGGGGATGAGACATTCCAGATGTGCCAACATCTGCTCAAACCCTACTCCAGCTGGGACTTTGACCACAACAAAAAAAAATATTAAATTACAGGCTGACCAGGGCCAGAAGAACCGTAGAGTGTGCCTTCGGTATACTGGTTTCCAGATGGCGCATTCTGGACACAGCCATTCATCTGAAACTGGAAACAGTGGATGAAGTGGTGAAGGCCTGTGTGGTGCTACATAATTGTGATGTCTAAAGAGCACCCAAACTTTGAACTTGATGATGCAGCTCCTAACCCATTGCCTGAGTTCACTCAGCACTCTCTCAGGTCTTCTGTTGAAGTTGGCCAAATGAGGGACCAATTTGCGGCCTACTTCATCTCAGATGTAGGACGGGTGGATTGGCAAGAACAAATGGTGTAAAAAAAAGTGTTCTTGTCTGTATGTTAATGAAATACCTCTGTTTATACCTGTACCGAGTGCACTCTGTTTTTACACTCAAATACAATAATCAGCTGGCCAGGTTCACCAGTGAATTCATGATGCTGTGTTTTTTTGTGCATCATGAATTTACTAGTAATCCTGACCAAGTGACTATACACACACACACACACACACACACAAGTTGTATGACCTTTATCATCTCTACAGTTAGGGTTCAATTTGCAGCGACGGTGGAGATAAAACTACTAATATTTGTGTCACCTGGCCTGATGTTACAAATAGTGATTTGTGGATGCACTAGCATCTGTCACTCTTTATTATACCTGACCATGTGACTAATTATTTGTAGTATCATCACTGTGACTTGATTTTGAACGCAGACTGGAGAGATAATAAAGATTATACATCTTCTACAATCCCCAGGCCTGGTGTCATGCTGAAGTGAAGACGCCCCAAATAACGCATCCTCACTTCAGAATGTATCACACCTGGGCAGGTGAATCCACACATGAGTTATAAACTGCAGCATCACTACAGTAAGCTTGAAATATATGCAGACTGAAGCGACGCTGCAGGTTAAAACTTGTGTATTCACCTGCCCAGCTGTGATAGTAATGATACAAGGCCAGGGGATTGTACATATAACGTGTATTTTCACCATCATCTCCTCAGTTTATTCAACACACACACACTGAATAGAGGATGTGGTTAATTACAAGGTATATCTAGAATCCCTGGCCTTGTATCACAAAGTGAAATGGTAAAAACACCATACTCATTTAACTTTTTATAATACCTGGCAAGGTAAAATAGATATGCCTTACACTCAACACCATCCTCTATTCAGTCTGTGCAATATTAGCAGACAGAAGAGACTGGTGGCAAAAATACAAGTCATATTTGTGTTTTTGACTACACATCTCAGGAATGACACAAGAAACATGTGTTATTCCTGGAGTGATGTGTAGTCCAAAACGCAAAGTGTACGGCGCAGTGTGTGTACGGCGCAGTGGGTGTACGGCGCATGTGTGTACGGCGCAGTGTGTGTACGGCGCAGTGTGTGTACGGCGCAGTGTGTGTACGGCGCAGTGTGTGTACGGCGCAGTGGTGGTGTACGGCGCAGTGTTGGTGTACGGCGCAGTGTGTGTACGGCGCAGTGTGTGTACGGCGCAGTGGTGTGTACGGCGCATGTGTGTACGGCGCAGTGTGTGTACGGCGCAGTGTGTGTACGGCGCAGTGTGTGTACGGCGCAGTGTGTGTACGGCGCAGTGTGTGTACGGCGCAGTGTGTGTACGGCGCAGTGTGTGTACGGCGCAGTGTGTGTACGGCGCAGTGGGTGTACGGCGCAGTGTGTGTACGGCGCAGTGTGTGTACGGCGCAGTGGGTGTACGGCGCAGTGTGTGTACGGCGCAGTGTGTGTACGGCGCATTTTAGCGTGTGTGTACGGCGCAGTGTGTGTACGGCGCAGTGGGTGTACGGCGCAGTGTGTGTACGGCGCAGTGTGTGTACGGCGCAGTGTGTGTACGGCGCAGTGTGTGTACGGCGCAGTGTGTGTACGGCGCAGTGGGTGTACGGCGCAGTGTGTGTACGGCGCAGTGTGTGTACGGCGCAGTGGGTGTAGTGTGTACGGCGCAGTGTGTGTACGGCGCAGTGTGTGTACGGCGCAGTGTGTGTACGGCGCAGTGTGTGTACGGCGCAGTGTGTGTAGGCGGCGAAAGACACATTAATCAAACCGTTTTTACTAAAAGCATAATTGCACATTTATTTGTTACAACAAAACAAAAAAGACCATTTTTAATGAGAAGGACGTTTTGGGGGAGATTGGGATACTCTGGGGGTGTGCAGAGATGACAAACGGCTGGAAAGCGAGGAAGGTGTTGGAGAGGAAGGGGCGACGAAAGTAGTGGGGGAAGGAAGATCAGACATGGAAGTAGAGGCAGGTAGAGACACATTAGGAGGAGAGGGGGCATGGACAAACAAAGTCTTCTTTCTCTTCTTGGGGGCAGGAGTCCCCTGCATGGACCGACTTCTGTGTGACCACCTTGAGCTGGTGGACCGTGGCCTTGAAACATAAAACACGGATTGTCGGTCACCCGTCTCATGCTCTGTGGTGGCGGTACTCAGAGGAGACATGGTGGCTGTGCTCCTAAATGCTGCGAGTGGTGCGTACTCCTAGCAGGAGAAGTGGTGACTGTGTTCCGAAAATGGTGCTGAGTGGTGCAGTACTCTAGCAGGAGAAGTGGTGGCTGTGTTCCGAAAATGGTGCTGAGTGGTGGCGGTACTCCTAGCAGGAGAAGTGGTGGCTGTGCTCCGAAAATGGTGCGGAGTGGTGGCAGTACTCCTAGCAGGAGAAGTGGTGGCTGTGTTCCGAAAATGGTGCGGAGTGGTGGCGGTATTCCTAGCGGGAGAATTGGTGGCTGTGCTCGTAAAGTGTTGCTGAGTGGTGGCGGTACTCCTAGAAGGAGAAGTGGCGTCTGTGCTCCTAAAATGGTGGATAGTGGTGGCCGTACTCCTAGCAAGAGAAGTGGTGGCTGTGCTCCGAAAATGGTGGATAGTGGTGGCGGTACTCCTAGCAGGAGAAGTGGTGTCTGTGCTCCTAAACTGGTGCTGAGTGGTGGCGGTACTCCTAGAAGGAGAAGTGGTGTCTGTGCTCCTAAGCTGGTGCTGAGTGGTGGCGGTACTCCTAGCAGGAGAAGTGGTGTCTGTGCTCCTAAGCTGGTGCTGAGTGGTGGCGGTACTCCTAGCAGGAGAAGTGGTGTCTGTGCTCCTAAACTGGTGCTGAGTGGTGGCGGTACTCCTAGAAGGAGAAGTGTGTCTGTGCTCCTAAGCTGGTGCTGAGTGGTGGCGGTACTCCTAGCAGGAGAAGTGGCGTCTGTGCTCCTAAACTGGTGCTGAGTGGTGGCGGTACTCCTAGAAGGAGAAGTGGTGTCTGTGCTCCTAACTGGTGCTGAGTGGTGGCGGTACTCCTAGAAGGAGAAGTGGTGTCTGTGCTCCTAAGCTGGTGCTGAGTGGTGGCGGTACTCCTAGCAGGAGAAGTGGTGTCTGTGCTCCTAAACTGGTGCTGAGTGGTGGCGGTACTCCTAGAAGGAGAAGTGGTGTCTGTGCTCCTAAGCTGGTGCTGAGTGGTGGCGGTACTCCTAGAAGGAGAAGTGGCGTCTGTGCTCCTAAACTGGTGCTGAGTGGTGGCGGTACTCTAGGAGAAGTGGTGTCTGTGCTCCTAAACTGGTGCTGAGTGGTGGCGGTACTCCTAGAAAGAGAAGTGGTGGCTGTGCTCCTAAATGGTGGATAGTGGTGGCGGTACTCCTAGCAAGAGAAGTGGTGGCTGTGCTCTAAAGTGTTGTGAGTGGTGGCAGGTACTCCTAGAGGAGAAGTGGTGGCAGTGCTCCTAGAAGGAGAAGTGGGGGCGGTGGCCCAAGCAGGTACTGCGGTGGCGGGAGTCCAAGACTGGGGAACAGTGTCTGTGGTGGTGGTGCTCCAGACAGGAGCATCGCTTGCCATGGTGGTGGCGACGGTGGAGTGTCCAGCAGTACTCGGACTTGTGGTGGTGTAGTGGTGACTCGGAATGCAGGTGGCCATGCAGTGGTATGCAGCAGAAGTCTTTAGGGATGTGTGTCGAGTCAGTGGTTGTCCAAGAAATATCGTCACTCCTTGCGGAGATCAACATGCTAAGCATGCAGATGAGGAGACTTAAAGCCGCAATGCTCCTCTGGGAAATATGCTAATTATGCAAAATTGTCCGCTTTGCACTGACGAGGGGCTGAACCCCGAAACACAGTGTCTGCAAATTGAGATTCTGGTTTGGCTATTATCCTAGGTCATGTGATAAGGCTCGTTAAAGGGTCGACATTGACTTGTAGGATTGCTACCTTCCAAAAGGTGGCACTAGAGTTCTAGCTCTCTTCCTCTCTGAAGAGACAATTTTGCATAATTAGCACATGAATGTTACACACACTGAATGTTACACACACTGAATGTTACACACACTGATGTTACACACACGAATGTTAACACTGAATATTACACACTGAATGTTACACACTGAATGTTACACACACTGAATGTTACACACTGAATGTTACACACACTGAATGTTACAACACTGAATGTTACACACTGAATGTTACACACTGAATGTTACACACACTGAATGTTAACACACTGAATGTTACACACTGAATGTTACACACACTGAATGTTACACACTGAATGTTACACACACTGAATGTTACACACACTGAATGTTACACACTGAATGTTACACACACTGAATGTTACACACTGAATGTTACACACACTGAATGTTACACACACTGAATGTTACACACTGAATGTTACACACACTGAATGTTACACACACTGAATGTTACACACTGAATGTTACACACACTGAATGTTACACACACTGAATGTTACACACTGAATGTTACACACTGAATGTTACACACACTGAATGTTACACACTGAATGTTACACACACTGAATGTTACACACTGAATGTTACACACACTGAATGTTACACACACTGAATGTTACACACTGAATGTTACACACACTGAATGTTACACACACTGAATGTTACACACTGAATGTTACACACACTGAATGTTACACACTGAATGTTACACACTGAATGTTACACACACTGAATGTTACACACTGAATGTTACACACACTGAATGTTACACACACTGAATGTTACACACTGAATGTTACACACTGAATGTTACACACACTGAATGTTACACACACTGAATGTTACACACTGAATGTTACACACGCTCTCTTCGTCTCTGAAGAGACAATTTGCATAATTAGCATATTTCCCAGAGGAGCATTGCGGCTTTAAGTCTCCTCATCTGCATGCTTAGCATGTTGATCTCCGTAAGGAGTGATGATATTTCTTGGACAATGGTCTGACGCCTCTCACACAGCCAAACCAGATCTCCGCTTTGCACTGACGAGGTGCAAAGTGTTCTGGATACCTTGAGTGCTGTCTCTTGGCCTTCGGCATCGCCACTTCGGTGGCTTAACCCGGTTGCTGCTTTAGGGAGATAGCCAGGAGGATTCAGGAGAAGATCCTTGGAGTTGTGGACGATGGGAGTCCGACTTCAATTCTCTGGGACCGGTGATAGCCGGGTCAAAAATGGATTCCGGATTGATATCGCTGAAGATAAGAAGTTGCATTTTTCCCTGGGATATTTGGTCAACATGGTGTTTTATGACATCCTGAAGATTCGGAAGTCCGATATAATAAGCCTGCAGGAGTTCAGGAGGGAGGCAGGTATGTGCTGGTGCTATCTTCTATGGCAGCTTGCCAGAATTTGTTTACTGCCCTGAAAAATGGAGTTGCAAATCCTTTGCTGGAAGGACTTACCTTTACTGTGCTGTACTCTGAGGGGGATATCCCACTTGTGGTTTTCATACACAACCCTTTTGTTTCCCTGGAGGACATTACTTTATTTTTGAAAAGACATTGCATTTATGTTCAGTACTCCCACAGGGTCCTGAATGGAGAAGGGCTCTGGACCGGGAAGTACAAATTTTTTGTGAGATTTGGGATGGATCCCCAAGGCCCGGGAGGCATCCATTACCACCTCTTAATTTTTCAATTGGGAAAAATAGTGTTTTTTTGTTTTTTCCAGATGCCCCACTGTATTGCAGGAGGTGTAAAAATTTCGGGCATACCCAGGATAGTTGCAAGGACATGCCAACTTGTAGGAATTGCAATGGTTCCGGCCATATGGCAAAAGACTGCACAAATCCTGTTATGTGTAATGCTTGTGGTGAGGAGGGCCATAAGTATCGGGATTGTAAGGCCAGGATCAGTCCTAGGTCTTACGCTGAGGTCACAGGTGGGGCAGCTGCGCCCCTGCTGCTGTTGTTGACATTCCACAGGTTACAGACCCGGTTCTTATTGAGGAACCTGAAATCATGGATGCACATGAGGAGGCCCTGCCCGAAACGGAGACTCCCAGCCCAGAGGTGGCAGGTTTGGAACTTGCTGAGGTTGAATGTGAGCTCCCTCATCAGTCTGATGTCTGTGGGGAGGGGGAGTTGGAGGGTTCTCTTGGTAATACCCCCAGTATATCTTGGTTAGCTACTGAGGAGGAGTTGACCAGTTGTGGAGATCAAGGTGACTTCACTCTTGCAAGGCCCTCTGAGGAGGAGGAGGAGCCTGGAACTTCCTGTAAAAAGCCCAGAACGGATTGGGCAGGACGCCGGTGAAGATTGTTTAAGTCCGGTGAGTGAACGTAGTTACCCTCAGAATGTCTTCTCTCCTAACACCAATGTTTTTTTAGGCATTCCCGCAGACGTAAACAGATTCGGGGAGTTGCAGTTCCAGATGGAAGACGAAAACGGCTGAAGAAGAAGTGGCCTGTTTGCGTCATGTAAATAACACCATCATGTTATGGCTCCCCAAGCTGGTTGGGGCATTGCGTCCCTGAATGTCAGACAAATTAGATCTAAATCCAGGAGGGCAGTCGTCCTAGATTATATTAAACAGATGAATGCTCACATCTTTTGTCTTCAGGAATGTGGGATTGAGGACGCTCCAAGCGATAAGGACTGGCCTTACGGTCAGCATGTATGGTCTGGCTCATGTGTTAATAGGAATGATGGTGTAGGGATATTAATGGGTAACAGGGAGATTAGTTTAGATAGCTACACGGTGGTAGAGGTGGGTAGATGTATAATTGCACATGTTAGCTATAGGGGGTGGCGGGCTAGAATTATTAATGTGTACTGTCCATCAGGAAAGGATGGGAAAAAGGAGCGTCTGGCTCTTTTGGAAAAATTAAGTTTGTTTCTTCCAGCAAAATGCCTACAGTTTTAGTTGGAGACTTTAATTGCATCACAGAAGGGAATTGTGACATAACTGGTAAAAGTTATCCAATCGTTATTTCTGATTTTTCCCTTCTAGATGCTGCTGCTCTGAAATGTGGCATCCCACCACCGCCAACATACCATGCTGATAGGGGTGGTATTGCATCCAGAATAGATAAAATGTTGTTTTCCAAAAATATGTTGTGTATGAATTTTGAACAAAATGCTGTACCTTTTTCTGATCATGAGTGTTTGAGAGGTGTGTTTAGTGCGATTGATGACCGTGTGTATGGTGGTGGGGTTAAGTGAACGTTAGGTTGTTAGAAGATGAGGATGTGATGAATGAATTAAAAATAAAGTATAAAGAGTGGAGAGTATGTAAGAGGAATTTTGTGTGTGCTGGAATGGTGGGACTGGGTTAAGGTGTGTTGCAAAAAATTCTTCAAAAAATGGGGCTATAAAAAAGCTGCTATTTATCGGGAAAGATTTAATGATTTAAACAGGCGTATAGATGGTTAAGGAAGTGTGGAGAAAGTGGGATGGATGTGTCTGATGAGCTGGCTGAGACAAAGAGTGAACTAAAGCGTGTTATGGATGAGAAACGGAAGGAAATCATCTATCACACCAAAATAGAACATCTGAGAAAGATGAAAAGTGCACAAGGTTCTTTTATAAGAAAATGAATGGGAGAAAGGTTGATATGGATAAAGTCCTGGATAGGAACGGTTTGTGTGTGTCAGGTGAGAATGTGATAAAGGAGGTGAATAGGTTCTACAGCAAGTTATATGATAAAAAATGGATTGACTCTGGTCTTGTTTCAGAAGTGCTGAATGGGTTAGAAAACAAGTTGGGTAGTGAAGAATGTGATATTTTGAATGAGGACGTGATTATGGATGAAGTAGAAAACGTGATGAAGAGTGCAAAAAGAATAAGACACCAGGGAAAGACGGATTGCCGGTAGAATTCTATGTGAAAGCGTGGGATCTTCTGGGGGCTGATTTGACTGAGATATGTAAGTACATGTGGGAGAATGGTAAGTTGTGTGAATCAATGAAGGAGGGGGTGGTTGTGCTTGTGTATAAGAAAGGTGAGAGAAAGTGTTGAGAATTGGAGACCTATAACGCTGCTGAATGCAGATTACAAAATCTATAGCAAATTGTTGGC
The DNA here is from genome assembly GCA_033576555.1 of Oophaga sylvatica. NCBI lineage: Eukaryota > Metazoa > Chordata > Amphibia > Anura > Dendrobatidae > Oophaga > Oophaga sylvatica. The sequence continues at coordinate 26,665 of JARQOD010000912.1, forward strand.
GAATCGTATGCGTGAGGTGATTGGTAGTGTTGTGGATGAGGATCAGGTGTGTGCGGTGCCTGGGAGGAGATGGTGAGGTGATTGGTAATGTTGTGGATGAGGATCAAGTGTGTGCTGTGCCTGGGAGGAGTATGAGTGAGGTGATTGGTAGTGTTGTGGATGAGGATCAGTGTGTGCTGTGCCTGGGAGGAGATGGGTGAGGTGATTGGTAGTGTTGTGGATGAGGATCAGGTGTGTGCTGTGCCTGGGAGGAGATGAGTGAGGTGATTGGTAAGTGTTGTGGATGAGGATCAGTGTGTGCTGTGCCTGGGAGGAGTATGGTGAGGTGATTGGTAATGTTGTGGATGAGGATCAAGTGTGTGCTGTGCCTGGGAGGAGTATGGTGAGGTGATTGGTAGTGTTGTGGATGAGGATCAGGTGTGTGCTGTGCCTGGGAGGAGGATGAGTGAGGTGATTGGTATGTTGTGCATGAGGATCAGGTGTGTGCTGTGCCTGGGAGGAGTATGGGTGAGGTGATTGGTAGTGTTGTGGATGAGGATCAGGTGTGTGCTGTGCCTGGGAGGAGGATGAGTGAGGTGATTGGTAGTGTTGTGGATGAGGATCAGGTGTGTGCTGTGCCTGGGAGGAGGATGAGTGAGGTGATTGGTAGTGTTGTGAATGAGGATCAGGTGTGTGCTGTGCCTGGGAGGAGATGAGTGAGGTGATTGGTATGTTGTGGATGAGGATCAGTGTGTGTGCTGTGCCTGGGAGGAGGATGCGTGAGGTGATTGGTAGTGTTGTGGATGAGGATCAAGTGTGTGCTGTGCCTGGGAGGAGGATGAGTGAGGTGATTGGTAGTGTTGTGGATGAGGATCAGGTGTGCGCTGTGCCTGGGAGGAGTATGAGTGAGGTGATTGGTAGTGTTGTGGATGAGGATCAAGTGTGTGCTGTGCCTGGGAGAAGTATGGTGAGGTGATTGGTAGTGTTGTGGATGAGGATCACGTGTGTGTGCTGTGCCTGGGAGGAGGATGGTGAGGTGATTTGTAGTGTCGTCGATGAGGATCAGGTGTGTGCTGTGCCTGGGAGAAGTATGAGTGAGGTGATTGGTAGTGTTGTGGATGAGGATCAGTGTGTGTGCTGTGCCTGGGAGGAGGATGAGTGAGGTGATTGGTAGTGTTGTTGATGAGGATAGGTGTGCTGTGCTGGGAGGAGTATGCGTGGAGGTGATTGGTAGTGTTGTGGATGAGGATCAAGTGTGTGCTGTGCTGGGAGGAGGATGGGTGAGTGATTTGGTAGGTTGTGGATGAGGATCAGGTGTGCTGTGCTGGGAGGAGTATGCGTGAGGTGATGGTAGTGTTGTTGGATGAGGATCAGTGTGTGCTGTGCTGGGAGAGAGTGATGGGTGAGGGATTGGTAGTGTTGTGGATGAGGATAGGTGTGTGCTGTGCTTGGGAGGAGGATGAGTGATAACTTATTGTTATTAAGGGATTTGATTGGGGACTGCATAGGAAGGAAACAGAAGTGTGTGGTTCTGACAATTGATTTTGAGAAAGCGTTTGATAGGGTCTCGCATGTGTTTTTGTTTAAAGTTCTGGAGAGAATGGGATTTCCTAAAAAATTGTGAATGGGATAATGTCTTTGTATGATTGTGTGTCAAGTGAGTTTCTTGTTAATGGATGGTTGAGTGAGAAAGTGAATATTATGTCTGGTGTAAGGCAGGGGTGTCCCATGTCCCCTGTCTTATTTGTATGTGTGATTGAACCTTTGTTGTGCTTGGTGAGACGTGATAAAGTGGTGCGAGGTTTGTTGGTACCGGGGAGTGGTGGAAAGCATGTGAAAGTTCTTGGATATATGGATGATGTTGTGGTTGTGAGTGAAAGTGTTGCGTCTATGAGTAGGGTTAAGTTGCTTTTGGAGTTTTTCTGTGGTGCGTCTGGTTTTAGAGTGAATTGGAATAAATGTAGTTTTAAATGTTTTGGGGATGATGGGGTTAAAATGGAGGGGGTTAAATGTGAGGAGGGTGCTCTCAAAGTGCTGGGAGTGTTATTTAATAAGGAGCTGGAAGGTAAGGAGAGCTGGGAGGAGTGTGGGTTGCGCATAGAGCGTAAGTTACATTTTTGGCGACTGAGAGACTTGACCTTGAGTGGTAAGATTTTGGTCATAAAAGCGGTGATTCTTCCGATTTGCTTTTTATTGCACAGTTTTTCCACCGTCTTATAGGAAAATAAAAGAGTGGAAAAGTTAGTTTTTCTTTTCTGGAGTAGTAAAATAGAAAAACTTAAGAGAGAGTCTTTTTAAGGCTTGTCACCATGGTGGCATGGCCTTTCCAAACATTGAGTTTTTCTGGGGCTTCAGTATATCAAAACGGTAGTTATTTTGTTGAATAAAGGAAATAAGGGAGTGTATATGGCAATTATTCTGCTGGAGGGATGTTGTATGGCTTGTGTTGGAGAAAGAGGGATGCTAGAGTGCCTGCTGCTTTCAAGTGTCCGGTCTGGTATGAGGTGAGTGAGACGTTTGTGAGGAAGCATGATTTACTGAGTGTGCCGATGAATGATTCTAGAATGTACTAAGAAGGTGATGAAGATAATACATAAGAATGATGTGGAGAGGTAATATTGTGGGTTTGAGAGGGAATGAAGTCTCAGCTGCATGGAAGAGTTTGGGAAGCATGGGATGTCTAATAGACAAAGGGATATTGTATGTGGATGCGCGACAAGTTCAGAAGAGACGAGGTCTGACCAGAACGGAAGTGTGCCCGAGAGAAGGTTGTGGTGGATGTGAGACTGTGTGGCATACTATGTGGGACTGTGATTACGCGTACAGTGTGTGGAAGTGTGTAGGTGGGTTGTGTAAGGAGTTATCGGGGTGAGTTTTATTGACTGGCGTGTTGCAATGTTTGGAATTGGAGCATGTGGTCGTGTGAGAATAGAATCCTATGGTGAATTATGACTTGTGTGATGCAGAGTTTGTGGGATGTGAAGCCGGTATCTGAGAATAAGTGTGTCGGGCGGATCCTTTCTAGATTATACCGGATTTATAATTAGACAGTGAAGGCGGTGTTGGTTCTGATGCAGAGGGCGTTTGGAAATTTAAAAAATGGCAGCACCTGATCAAATATCAGTGAATTTTAGTGATGTTTATTGATGTTTATGACGTCTTTTGTGTAGACCTTTAGTTTGTTATGCTGAATTAAATATGAACCATGATGATGAGAGTTGAAACAACAACGTTTAAGTTGATGAGCTTATATCGAGGTGTTTATAACTAACCTGAATGGTTTTAAAAAAAAAAAACACAGTGTCTGCAAATTGAGATTCTGGTTTGGCTATTATCCTAGGTCATGTGATAAGGCTCGTTAAAGGGTCGACATTAACTTGTAGGATTGCTACCTTCCAAAAGGTGGCACTAGAGTTCTAGCTCTCTTCCTCTCTGAAGAGTCAGTGGTGGCACAGTTGGAAATGCTACCACTGACTGCTGCACGTACCGATTCTGCTGCATAGCCTGCAAGTAAGCAGTGTTGCAGGCCTGCAACACACTCAGCTGTTGCTCAGGACTAAGGTGTTCCGCCATGCCCCATTCAATTTTACTGAAAAAATGGTGCGCTGGTCTGTTGAGGTCGGGCCTCCAGCCGATCAAGGCGCTAGTCGACACAGTGGAAGCGGTGATCCATGTGGGTAAAACCCCGTTCCATAAGTGAAAAACCGCTTTCCACTGTGCCTGACAGCGACTTCATACTGGCATGAAAGGCCTCGCTCAAGTGCATGAACTCGGGCAAGACATTCCTCTCCATGGCCCTCTGCCGCTGGCGGGAAGTGCCCGCATAACCAGTGGCAAAGACCTGGGAGAGGGGAAGACCTGATGGACCAGCTTCCTGGTCACCAGCTGTCCGTGTTGCTGACCTGCAAGTTGCTTCCAGGCTGTCGGATGGCTGGGACGGGTCCGAGGTCGTTCGAGGAAGGACCGCTTCAGGGACAGGCTGCGTGGTGCTGCTCCAGGTGCTGTGGAAAGAAAAGCAAAACATTACTATAATGCATTTACAAGAAGCATCAGCTGTGGAATAGAAAAGCACGGATTAAAAAAAAAAAAAAAAAACTTACACTCTGCTGGCAAGGACCGGTCTCAGGAACGCCAACTCGCGATAGCGATATTTTCTTCTGGTCCTTGCCACTGAACCACTGTGAACCTGTCCCTCTGCACGAACATCAGTGTTGAAGCGGTCCTTCATCAAGCGCCAACGTGTGCGGACTTTGTTCACTGTTGAAAAAAATAAAACAAATTATACAATGCGGTCAGGGCAAAATCAGTCTCATCACACACAGGAGTGAAAATGGCAAACAGTCAATGCAGCATAAAAAAGCTATACAATGCACAACATAGCAATACCATACACAGGGCATTCACTGTTGAACCAGATGACACTGTTGGGTTTGCAGGTAGAATATATCTACCAGTAAACCCATCAGTGCCATCTGGAACAAGAGTCACTGCGGCATTACAGAGCATGGAAATACTTACTAAACGCCTTTTTGAGGTTTGGAGAGGCACTGTCCCAGCCATCCATCAACGCTGCGGCCACCTCGTTCCATAGCCGCCGGCTCACCACATTGTCCTTGTACTGAGGATCACGGCTGTCCCACAACGGGACACGCTCATGGACCTGGCAGATGAGGGCCTCGTTGTCCACATATAGGTCCTCGTCCCGTTGTGGAATCTAGAAAAAACAAAAATAAACATTACAATCTTGTATATATTGCATAAATAAAAAGAGACCAAAAAAAAAAAAAGAGACATTCAAAAGACTATATACTTACATTCCGTCTCGCCACCGGGACTTGTCTTGACTGCGACTGCTCCCGCTGTTCTGACTTCTCAATCGCCGTGTCCGACGCTGATGTCTGAAAAAGGAACAAAAATTTTAGACATTTGTAGATTCAGCAGCTATACTTACCCAAAGGCAGGAAGATACTCACATCACGCTCTGCTGGGGCCAGTTCTTGCCGGGATGGCGAATAGTTTGATCCAGAGAAAGACATACTGCAATAAAAAAAATACAAAGCATTAGTACATATACATTGGAAAGGACAGGCAGTCATTTGGTTAAGAATACTCACATTCTTACACTTTGGATCCAAAGTTTGTGCTGTCTTGGCTGTGTCTTGAAGGCTGTCTAGTAGAGGTCCAGGCTATATGTGCAGGCAGTCTAGTAGGGGTCCAGGCTGTATGTGCAGGCAGTCTAGTAGAGGTCCAGGCTGTATGTGCAAGCAGTGTAGTAGGGGTCCAGGCTGTATGTTCAGGCAGTCTAGTAGGGGTCCAGGCTGTTGTTCAGGCTGAAGTCTCCAGGCACTGTAGTAGGGGTCCAGGCTGTATGTTCAGGCAGTCTAGTAGGGGTCCAGGCTATATGTTCAGGCAGTCTAGTAGGGGTCCAGGCTGTATGTTCAGGCAGTCTAGTAGGGGTCCAGGCTGTTGTTCAGGCTGAAGTCTCCAGGTACTGTAGTAGGGGTCCAGGCTGTATGTTCAGGCAGTCTAGTAGGGGTCCAGGCTATATGTTCAGGCAGTCTAGTAGGGGTCCAGGCTGTATGTTCAGGCAGTCTAGTAGGGGTCCAGGCTGTACAGGCAGTCTAGTAGGGGTCCAGGCTGTTGTTCAGGCTGAAGTCTCCAGGCACTGTAGTAGGGGTCCAGGTTGTATCTTCCAGGCTGTATCAGCAGTGTCTCCAGGCAGTAGGGGTCTGTCTGGCACTGAAGACACCTTCCTTTATCTCCACCCCTCACAAACAATGTTTCTTGTTTAGGGGGTGTTTTAGACAAGTGTCTAGACATTGTTTACTCAAAAATCGCGTGCGCGCACAAGCGCTGACGAGCGCACAGCCACGCGCCCACCAGCGCCCCCATAGACTACAATGTTATTTTTATGCACATAGCATGCGCACACGTGCGCATGCACATTTTTAAAGTGGTGGGCTGGAAAAAAAATGCAACATGTAGCGTCTAGCGCGTCTGGGCGCACACCTGTAAAATGCGCCATGCACGCCAAACGCTGATGAGCGCGTGCAAGCGCTAGACCCTGCGCCCGCCATGTTAAAGATAGGGAAACATTGCGCATGCGACCGATAGCGCACGATGCGCTGCGCGATAAAACGCAAGTGTGAAAGTAGTCTTACAAACTGAAATTGCCTACTTCCCTTCGTGTGCCTAACTCCTTTCATGTTTCCCTCCTCAAACCAGTAGTTTGGAGCCCCTTCTTTAAGGACCCAGGTACCACTCTAGATCCAGTCTCTGAGGATGATGTTTTTGAGGTAAAGCATATCTTGCCACTAAGAAAGTAAGAGGTAGGACCTATTACTTGGTGGACTGGAAAGGCTTTGTTCCTGACGAGAGGTCTTCGGAGCCTAAAGAGAACATCCAGACCCCTCTCCTTCTGAAAAAAAATTTCATGCAGGCTTGAAAAAGAGGGGGCGTAAAGAGGGAGATACTGTTACACCCGGTCCCCATGCTGGCTCTGCACTCCGTTCTGGTCACTCACCTCCTGCTCTTCAAGCTGTCCCTGTGCAGCAGCGAGCTCCCTGTCTGGGGTCTCATGCTCTCTCTGCTCCCTCCCCCATTCCCTGGCGTGCTGTCAGAAGATCTTCTGGGAAAGCTATTAGGACGCAAGCGCACACTCCTCTGGTTTCTTAAAGGGACAGCGTGCATTTTTTGAATTTGGTATTTATCCAATGGCAGCGCACTGATTACTATTTCTGGTCTCTCCTCCATAGTGAGAGCGCCGGAGCAACGACTATCTACCATTGCTACATCCGATTCTGTCTCTGACCTGTATGCGCTGCGTTAGCAGTCTCTGTGCACTTGCTCATACTATTTATCTCCAGAGTATCGTTATCCTGTATCCTGCTATCCCTGACAACCTCTGCAATCACTTGTGCAAGTGTCATCTCGTTCCGCCAACAACCATCAGAATCCGTGGACTGGGACAAGGTTACTGGAGCCAGCCTGCTACCATCTACCCGGAACCAGGACCTTCCTCACCTGTGTCTACCTCTCTACGGTCTCTTCCATTATAACTGTTACCCTTTTTGTCCCGCTGGGACAGCTGCCACGTGTCCAGGGTCTAACTGGAGGTAGCACTTGTGTCCTCCGGGTATTCCATTCTGGTCCTGTTCGAGGGGCCTTACTACAGGTACCCAGGTGTTATGAATGTGCTGGAGATGGTTTCTGAGCAGAGGCTCCCTCTGGTGGTTACAGACAGTACTGAACCTTTCAGCGAGGAATGGCAATCTGGGATCATGGACTGGTCTGATATAAGGGAGGTTCCCTCCCATGATGGTTGCCGGTGATCAATTGTTCTTGTCTCAATTGTGGTTCCTGGTTCACTTGGAAGCTTGCTGAGTCTTGCCTGCATCTTCTGCTATCAGATAAGATATTTTCTGCTTTATTTTTGTGCTTGCTTTTTGCATTGTTCCCTGCACTTCTGTGGAGGTCAGCCAGGTCCCCTCCGGGGGCTTGTGCTCCTCTCAGTTTATCTGGAGCCACTGTTGTTTGTTCATTTGCTTTTTCCTGTTTTTTCCGTGGCTGCGGCTTAGTTTTGTTACACCAGAGAACTGATTTAGGTGGTAGAGGTCATGAGATCTCAGGTGTTTTTGCAATCAGAAGAGTTGGTATTTTTTAGGGTTTTTTTTGGATTGCAGTGAGCATCCTTTCCTGTACTTTTCTGTCTATACAGATTGGGCCCCAGAGTTTGCTCATTCTATTAGGGGCTTCCTATTTTCTTTGGGGATCTGCTCCGGGGCTGATAGCTTTCATCTTTCTGCCTTTAGGTGTAGTTATCTCTCAGGCTGTGACGAGGCGTCTAGGATCAACGTAGGAACGCTCCACAGCTACCTCTATAGTTGTGTGGTTAGTTCAGGTTACTGCAATCCAATAGGTTCCAGCCTCTCTGGTGTATTGCTGTTTTTGCTTATTCTCCTCAGCTACCAAAACATAACAGTATCACCGGCCCAAACTGAAAATTATATGGTACTCAAAGAAGGGAAAAATAGTGTGGAGAAAAAAAAAGTTGTCAGAGTTGTCAGAGATTTTTTTTCCCTGTTTGTTGCATTTTTTTCCCTCTTTTTCTCTGGGTGCTGAGGAGGATTTTTTTTTTCTCTCGATGGAGCTTGCACAGTTGTCTGGCCGTGTGGATCAGCTTGCCACTGAGGTTCGGAGTATTGCTACCTATCTTGCTGGGTTGCCGGTTGTGGAACCTAGGATTCCCATGCCAGATTTGTTTTTGGGGGATCGGGCTAAATTTCTGAATTTCATAAATAACTGTAAGTTGCTTTTTGCCTTAAAGCCTAAGTCCTCAGGGAGCGCAGCACAGCAGGTTCAAATTGTCATCTCTCTCCTGCGTGGCGACTTTCAGGATTGGGCTTTTTCCCTGACACCTGGGGATCCTGTTTTGAATGATATTGGTATTTTTTCTGGCTCTGGGGTTATTGTACGATGAACCTAATATCACTGATCAAGCTGAAAAAACCTTGTTGGCATTAAATCAGGGTCTTGAAGACGCTGAGTTGTACTGTCAGAAATTCCGAAAGTGGGCAGTCCTGACCAAATGGAATGATGATGCTTTGGCAGCACTTTTTCGGAAGGGGCTGTCAGAGAATGTAAAGGATGTTATGGTGGGATTTCCTGCTCCCTCTGGTCTCAATGATTCTATGTCATTGGCTATTCAAATTGACAGACGTTTGCGTGAGCGCAGAGGTATGCGTGAGATAGTGTTGCCTTGTGAGCCAGCTTCTGAGCCCATGCAGTGTGATAGAGTGACTTCTGGGGCACAGCGTCATGAGTTTCGAAAGCGCAATGGGTTATGTTTATACTGTGGTGATGCCTCTCATGCTATTTCAGTCTGCCCTAAGCGGGGAAGACGTTTTGCACGCTCAGTTGTCTTGGGTAGTGTTCAGACTAAATTTCTGTTGACTGTTACCTGATTTGCTCCCTGTCCACATTTTCTGCTCAGGATTTTGTTGATTCAGGAGCAGCTATTAACCTGATGGATTTTGACTTTGCCAAACGTTGTGGGTTTCCCATGATACCCCTGCGGAAGTCTATTCCCCTACTGGGCATTGATTCTACCCTTTGGCGGAGAATAAACCCCAGTTTTCTACTCAGGTGATAATGAGGGTTGAACCAGATCATCAGGAGAGTTGCAAATTTCTGGTGCTGTATAATCTGCATGACATTATTGTACTAGGTTTCCCTTGGTTACAGTCTCATAATCCTGTTTTGGATTGGAAATATGTGTCTGTGACCAGTTGGGGCTGCCAATGTGTTAATGCCGACACTCCTGTTTTTTCTGCCTCTCTCCAGTCTCAGGATGTTCCTGACTTTTTGACTGATTTTTCAGATGTATTTAGTGAAAGTAAATCTGCATCCTTGCCCCTCACAGGAGCTATGATTGCGCTATTGAATTAGTGCCTGGTGGTAAATTTCCTAAAGGTCGCCTTTTTAACTTGTCTGTACCTGAACACAATGCTATGCGATCTTATATCAAGGAGTCATTGGAGAAGGGTCATATCAGCCCATCCTCTTCACCCTTGGGTGCCGTTTTTTTCTTTGTGGCCAAAAAGGATGGTTCATTGAGGCCGTGTATTGACTATCGTCTCTTGAATAAGATCACTGTGAAGTATCAATATCTGTTACCCTTGATTTCTGACCTGTTCTCCAGGGTGAAAAGTGCTAGTTGGTTTACCAAGCTTGACCTCAGGGGGGCGTATAACCTTATTCGCATTAAGCACGGGGATGAATGGAAGGCGGCGTTTAATACCCCAGAGGGGCATTTTGAGTACCTAGTGATGCCCTTTGGGCTCACTAATGCTCCTTCCGTCTTCCAATCCTTCATGAATGATATTTTCAGGGATTTTGTGGATAAATTTCTGATCGTTTATTTGGATGATATCTTGATTTTTTCCAACGACTGGGACTCTCATGTGAAACATGTTCGGACTGTGTTCCAGATTTTGAGAGAGAATGCACTGTATGTGAAGGGATCAAAGTGTCTTTTTGGCGTACAGAAGGTCTCATTTCTGGGATTCATTTTGTCTCCGTCTGTTATTGAAATGGACCCGGTCAAGGTTCAGGCCATCTGTGATTGGGTCCAACCTACTTCATTAAAGGCTCTTCAGAGATTTTTGGGTTTTGCCAATTTTAATCATAAATTTATTGGTAATTTCTCCGGTATTGTTAAACCATTGACTGATTTGACCAAAAAGGGTTCTGATGTGGTGAATTGGCCTCCTGAGGCAGTCTCTGCGTTTCAGGAACTTAAGCAGAGATTCACTTCTGCTCCTGTTCTACGGCAGCCTGATGTTTCTCTACCGTTTCAGGTGGAGGTTGATGCCTCTGAAATTGAGGCAGGTGCCGTTTTGTCCCAAAGAGATCCGGAGACCTCTAAGAGTAACCCTTGTGCTTTTTTCTCTCGAAAATTTTCTCCAACTGAACGTAATTATGACGTGGGTAATCGGAAGTTATTGGCCATGAAGTGGGCCTTTGAAGAATGGAGACTGTGATGAAACGTGCATACGGTCCGCCACACGGTAGCCGCGGGTATCACAGCTTGTGATCCCTCCGTGCCGCAAATGTGACGAAAACGCGCACACACACGACGGCTGCTGCTGTCCGACCCAGTAAACTGCAGGGATTTATAATTATCCACTTCCACTTAGGAACTTGCAGCTCTCTGGCGCCCCCCTTACCCTCAGGTCAGTCAGGGAACTGCACCTAGGATAATTAGTCGCCAGACGGGTCACTTGGATGTGTGCTGGCTATTGGGCACGCTGCAGTGAGGGAATTATAATTACTCCGGGCCGCAGCCAGGCAATACACTTATAAAACCTGCTCCTTCACTGCCAACGCCACCCAATAGGTTAACACTTTACACCCCTTCTTTTAGCTGCCACCAGCTACGATTTACTTAATGAACAATTTATCAAGAGGGTCCGTAGCAACCCCAAAACAGTAGCGTAGTACTTCAGGCACGTGCAAATTCGTTTATAGAGCAGGAGAAACAAACTAATAATTTTATAGGTTTATTCCTTAAAAAAACAGGCAGTGCTTATAGTTTAAAAAGATGTAACAAGCTGAGGCAATACAGTTATGTACAATGCAGTTAGAAATAAAACAGGATTAACAGTGAAAAACTCACATGGTAGTTACATAGGTATAGGCAAGACAGGCCGGGGGAGGAGCCACACGTCATAGTTCATTTGCAGATCTCTTAGTCAAGTCGTCACAGCCAGGAATGACTAAGGGGGGGCTCAATGCAAGACTTATACATGAGGGCTGCTGACCTCACAAAAGGGGATGGTTTTCTGGCCACCTCCCAGGGATAGAAGTTCTAGTTTTAGTTCTGGAAGATTATCAGGAGCCTACTTCATCCTGAGAACCTCGCAGAAGAATGGCAGACCTATCAATGATCTTACTTTAAAATGACGGTTCAAATGAGCCCAAACTTGGGTGAGATAGTTCATGGGGCATCCGAGAATTCCATTTCTCGGGTTCTGTTGGAGTTACGGGTTCACCAGTACCACGGGAACGATGCCTGTCGGGCGCATGTTTCAAAACAGTAACTTTCGTGTTTCTAACGCAAATTCCCACCGTGTTATAACCAAAAAGAATGAATTCTCCAAAATGGCTGCTATGGGAGCTGTCTGCAGAGTTTTGGGACAAAGACATTCCTGAGGTGGGGGTTGATGAGCAGCGTGAGAGAGGGAGGGGGAACTTTGCTCTGTGGGCTGTCAGCAGCAAAAAAGGATGAGGACTGTAGTTCTAGCACAGCACAAGACATGGAGCTTCCAGTATCATCACACCTCCCCCCTTAGAGGGCGCTACGGAGGCATGACCTGTCGGTAATCCGCCATGCGCACCTCAGCGGGTTCGCAACGTCGTGACAACCCATCAGCATTCCCATGATCGCTGCCTTTCTTGTGTTGTACGGCAAAATCATACTGCTGTAGGGCAAGGCTCCAGCGTAGCAACCTACCATTGGTTCCGGACACTGTGTGCAGCCAGCTCAGAGGGTTGTGGTCGGTGACCACCTTGAAGGTGCGCCCGTACAGGTAGGGCTGCAAACGTTGCAGTGCCCAGACCATGGCCAGGCACTCCTTCTCGATGGTGGAGTATGCCACTTCCCTCGGCAGAAGTTTCCGGCTCAGGTACAACACGGGGTGCTCCTGGTTCCCCGAATCAACCTGGCTGAGTACAGCACCGAGGCCAAATTCGCTGGCGTCAGTCTGTACCAGGAATGGCCGACTGCTGTTGATGGCTTTCAACACTGGAGAGCTGCACAGGGCTGTTTTCAAAGCTCGGAATGCCGCCTCACAGCCATCTGTCCAGCTGACTGTTTGGGGTAGACCGCCCTTGGTGAGGTCCGTCAAGGGTTTTGCAATGGCGCTATAGTTCGGTACGAAATGCCTATAGTACCCTGCAGTGCCCAGGAAGGACTTCACCTGCTTTTTGGTCCTGGGGGTGGGCCAGGACACGATCGCGTCCACTTTCTCGGGCTCTGGACTCATGGAACCCCCGCCTACCCGGTGCCCCAGGTAGTGGACCTCCCTCATGCCCATCTGGCATTTTCCCGGCTTGATGGTCAGATCCGCCTGGCGAATACGCTTGAGCACCTCCTGGAGATGCTGAAGGTGTTCCTCCCAGGTGGAACTGAAGATGGCAATATCGTCCAGGTACGCCACAGCGTACTCCTCCAGTCCCTGAAGCAGGTGGTTGACCATCCGCTGAAAAGTGGCAGGGGCATTCTTCATGCCGAAAGGCATGACCGTGGACTCGTACAGTCCAAAAGGGGTGATAAAGGCGGATTTCTCCTGCGCCGCAGGGCTCAGGGGAATCTGCCAGTATCCCCGGCTTAAATCCATGATGGATATGTACTTGGCATTCGCCAACCGCTCCAGCAGATCCTCGATGCGTGGCATTGGGTGCGCATCAGAGGTAGTGATGGCGTTGAGCCCCCTGTAGTCCACGCAGAACCGGGTGGTCCGATCCTTTTTTGGCACGAGAACTACAGGTGAGGCCCACGCGCTTTTGGACGGTCGGATCACCCCCAGCTGCAACATCTCATGGATCTCCTGGCGCATAATCTGCTGCACCTCCTCAGAGATCCGATAAGGTGTCCGCCGTAACGGGGCGTGATTCCCGGTGTCCACCTCGTGGACTGCCAACTTGGTCCTTCCGGGTTGGTTAGTGAACACGGCCCGAAAGGATTCCAGAGTGGTCAGCAACTGCAACCGCTGGGAGGCAGTTAGCGAGGCATTTACCTCCATGTCCTCAATGGACCCATTGGCCTTGGCTTGGGCCAGCATGTCCAGGAGGGGATCCTCCTCCCCGTCCTCGGGCAGGTTGCAGACCGTAGGACGCAGGCTTCACGTTCGTGATGGGCCTTCATCATGTTGACGTGAAAGGCCTTGCACCTACCCGAGTGTGGTCAAGCGTGACCACGTAGGTGACTGGGTTGAGCCGTTGGTGCACGACGTACGGGCCTTCCCAGGCTGCCTGAAGCTTATCCTTTGGTACGGGGACCAGCACCCACACCTTTTGACCCACTTGGTAGGTCCGCTCCCGGGCGTTCTGGTCGTACCAGTGCTTCTGGTCAGCCTGAGCCTGCGTCAAGTTGTCATGCACCAACTGCGTCAAGGTCTGCATCTTGTCGCGGAAGCGCATGACATAATCCACGATGGACACTTCTGTGGGGTTTGGCTCATCTTCCCAGGATTCTCTTATCAACCCAAGGGGTCCCCGGACTCGCCTGCCATACAGGAGCTCAAAGGGGGAGAACCCCGTCGAGGCCTGCGGGACTTCTCTGTAGGCAAACAGCAGGTGTGGGAGGTACCGCTCCCAATCACGTCCCTGGGTCTCAACCAGCATGCGGAGCATCTGTTTGAGGGTACGTTAAAGCGCTCACACAAACCATTGGTCTATGGGTGATACGCACTCGATACCATACGCGTCCCCTGCATTTTGCTGCAGAGAGCCTTCATTAGGCGAGACATGAATTGGGTCCCTCGATCAGTAAGCATCTCCCTGGGAAATCCTACCCGTGAAAAGATGGTCACCAATGCATCCGCCACCTTATCTGCCTTAGTTGAGGACAGAGCTACTGCCTCCGGGTACCGGGTAGCGTAGTCTACCACAGTAAGGATGTATTGCTTTCCAGAGCGGCTGGGGACGGCCAGCGGGCCCACAATGTCCACCGCGATCCTCTGGAAAGGCTCCTCTATCACTGGCAACGGGATCAGGGGAGCCTTAAGAGCAGGCCCCGCCTTCCCCACTCTTTGACAGGTGATACAGGAGCGGCAGTAGTTAGTCACATCTGTCCCCATCTTGGGCCAATAGAAGTGTTGAGACAGCCATGCCTTAGTTTTGCTGATCCCCAAGTGTCCAGCAAGTGGAATCTCATGGGCAATCCTCAACAACTCACCTCTGAACTGGTGCGGGACGACCAGCTGTTTTTCCCTCAACCACTCCTTTTGGGAATCTCCGGGTACTGTCTCCCGGTACAACCTTCCTCGTTCCCAGAACACCCTCTCCTTATCAATCACGGAGGTGGGCGTCTCGGCGAGGTGCCTCAAGTTCTCCAGGCTCGCATCTGAGTGCAGGGCGGCCTGGAACTCCTGGCTGGAGGCAGCCAGAAGTGACGTCAGGGTTCCTTCCTCACTGGGACCCTCTGGGACCGGCTCTGGGTCCACCTCTGGTTCAGTCTCTCCTGTAGCGGAGGAGGGTCCAGATGGCAGGGCGCTACCTGCGATCCGGGCACTCTGACTGCGGGTGACAGCAGCTACATATGCAGTCTCCCCGGGGATTTCTATAGACCCACCAGCCTGCGCTGCTATGGGCTCTACCTCCCCATCCACCCCCAACACTTCAGGAGCAGTGCTACTTATGGGCCAGTTACCTTCCTCGGTGGCACTGGTCAGTGTCATGGCGTCACCTTCCTCACGGTTCCCATGCACCTCCCCATTTCCTTGAGCACTGTCGTTTGCTCCTGCTAGGGGTTCCTCAGCCGTCTCACTCCGCAGAGCGACGTGGCTGAACGCTCCTGTACCTGTGGACACATCTACCACTTCAGAGAAAGGGTTAACAGGTTCAGATGGCACAGATACATCACTATCAGCATCATTCCTAGGGAAAGAAAGGTTATCAGTTGCATAATCACTTCGCAAAGCATTGGCAGGTAACACAATCAGTTTCCCATCATCATCATCATCAACATCAACATCATGGTTAACGTTAACCTTATTATCAGATTGGGGAGGGGTGTCAGGGACATAGTACGCGACCATCCTCCCCAGATCAGTTCCCAGTAAAACATCAGTGGGCAGGTTTTCGGACACCCCCACTTCCTTCACCCCGCTCCCGGCACCCCAGTCAATGAAAACCCGGGCTATCGGCAAGGGGTAGTGGACGCCCCCAATCCCAGTGACAGTTAAGGTTTTCCCGGAATCAACTCTTCAGGGGCCGCCAGTTCGGGTAGGATGAGGGTTCGTTCAGCCCCGGTGTCCTTGAGGCCTGTAGCAAGACGGGCCCCACGCGGACGGGCTGCACGTTGTCATCAACCCTCCCCACCACACCACCCACCAAAAGAACAGAGGCGTTGGGCCCGGAGGCCTTGGCTGGGGGGTTCTTCTGCCTCTCCGGACAGGTGGCGCTGATGTGTCCTGTCCGTTTACAGGAGAAACACTGGCGGGGGTCGGATGTAGGCCTGGCGCTGGCAAAGGGGATAGTGCCTCCAGATGGATGGCTGGCAGGGGCACTGGGGTTGGTTGCAGGCTTACCCCCACCCCAGCGGGCGGTGACGGGCTTCCGCACCTCGGGTTTCCGGTTGGCCTCATAGCTGTCGGCGATCCGTGCTGTTATGACCGCGTCCTCCGGTTCTCGGTCCAGGATGAACTGTCGGACCTCAGCTGGGCACAGATGCAGGAACTGGTCTTTGATCATCAGGTCTCTCAGCTCCTCAAAGGTGTCAACTGACAGTCCATGGATCCACTGGTCAAAGTGGTTCCTGAGTCCTTGCACCACATCGCTATAACTGTCATGTGGGCCACGTTGGAGGTTCCGGAACTTCTTTCGGTATACCTCAGGGGTTAGCTGGTACTTGGCGATCAGGGCCTGCTTGATGGCCTCATAGTCACCATCTTGATCTGACGTGAGGGAAGCAAACGCCTCCAGAGCTTTGCCCTTTAGCCGGGGGTCAAGTACCTGGCCCATTGGTTGTCAGGCAGCTGGTACTGTCTGCAGACTTTCTCAAAGGCCCGCAGAAAAGTGTCCAAGTCTCCGTCCTTTTCCATCACGGGAAAGTGCTCCGGCCGGGGCTTCGGACTCTGAGAGCTGCTGGGTGTACCGCTCCGGGCGGTGGGGAGCATTGCCCCTTGTCTGAGCAGCTCCAGTTCATGGGCTCTCTGAGCTTCCGCTCGGCTCTCTGAGCTTCCCGCTCGGCTCTCTCAGCCTCCCGCTCGGCCTCTCGCTGGGCTCTCTCGGCCTCTCGCTGGGCTTTGCGCTCGGCTCTCTCAGCCTCTCGCTGTTTGGCCTCTCGCTGGTCGGCTCTCTTGAGCTTGCTGGATCAGCTTCAGGCGTTCTTCACGGTCGTCAGCGGGGAGTCCCTCCAGGGCCGCCTGCAAGTAAGGGTCCAACCCGCCCTGGGTGTAAGCAGTCAGGGGTTGGGCCTCTGCTCCTGCGGCACCACCTTGGCTTGGGCCGGCTCCTGCGCCCTCCTCGCTCTCAGCGTGGTCCTGTGCCATCAGGATCTTGATCAGTTGAGCTTTGGTTTGGCCCATGGGGTCAAGGCCTCGGGAAATGCATATTCCAGCAAGAGTGTCCCTTTTCTGCAGTTTACACCACGCTTTCCCCCATCCTCGCCATTGCCAAATAAAAGATAGGATAGAAAACAAAGAGAAAGGGAGGGGTAACTACAAGTACACACAATTGTCTCAGGACTAATAAACACTGAGCTTGTTCTCCAAAACTTTAGTTGCAGGGTCCCTAAAGAACCGTGCAAGTTTTTTAGTGAATGGAATGATTGCTCAAACCAGATCACTAATGCTCTATAATCCCACCGCGCTGCCACCACATGTGATGAAACGTGCACACGGTCCGCCACACGGTAGCCCGGGGTATCACAGCTTGTGATCCCTCCGTGCCGCAAATGTGACGAAAACGCGCACACACACGACGACTGCTGCCGTCCGACCCAGTAAACTGCAGGGATTTATAATTATCCCACTTCCACTTAGGAACTTGCAGCTCTCTGGCGCCCCCCTTACCCTCAGGTCAGTCAGGGAACTGCACCTAGGATAATTAGTCGCCAGACGGGTCACTTGGATGTGTGCTGGCTATTGGGCACGCTGCAGTGAGGGAATTATAATTACTCCGGGCCGCAGCCAGGCAATACACTTATAAAACCCGCTCCGTCACTGCCAACGCACCCAATAGGTTAACACTTTACACCCCTTCTTTTAGCTGCCACCAGCTACGATTTACTTAATGAACAATTTATCAAGAGGGTCCGTAGCAACCCAAAACAGTAGCGTAGTGCTTCAGGCACGTGCAAATTTGTTTATAGAGCAGGAGAACAAACTAATAATTTTATAGGTTTATTCCTTAAAAAAACAGGCAGTGCTTATAGTTTAAAAAGATGTAACAAGCTGAGGCAATACAGTTATGTACAATGCAGTTAGAAATAAAACAGGATTAACAGTGAAAAACTCACATGGTAGTTACATAGGTATAGGCAAGACAGGCCGGGGGAGGAGCCACACGTCATAGTTCATTTGCAGATCTCTTAGTCAAGTCGTCACAGCCAGGAATGACTAAGGGGGGGCTCAATGCAAGACTTATACATGAGGGCTGCTGACCTCACAAAAGGGGATGGTTTTCTGGCCACCTCCCAGGGATAGAAGTTCTAGTTTTAGTTCTGGAAGATTATCAGGAGCCTACTTCATCCTGAGAACCTCGCAGAAGAATGGCAGACCTATCAATGATCTTACTTTAAAATGACGGTTCAAATGAGCCCAAACTTGGGTGAGATAGTTCATGGTGCATCCGAGAATTCCATTTCTCGGGTTCTGTTGGAGTTACGGGTTCACCAGTTGTCACGGGTGTGTCGCCACGAAGATCGTCGCGATTACACAATCTGACTTTGCGCAGCTGAGTTTTTGGTGCTTGGTGTTTTTCGGCAGTGAGGGAGTTAATTCTTTCTCTCTCTGTGCTAGACGAGGTCCGGCCTCGCCCAGCTGCAGTTTATTCTGCAGTAATGAGATTTCTTCAAATACCTGCCAGTCTGCTAGGAATGTGTCGGTGAAAGCATTCATGCAGACCAGCAGAGCGGATCGTGGTATTGTGAAGTCTGAAGTGAAGAGTACCTGGTGTGGTCTTTTTTCCCCTCCTCGCTTTATCATTTATCTCCGTACCCGTTGGTGTTCCCTCTGTTTTTTGTGGTGTGAGTTTTGTATGCAAGGTGGATTTTAGTTTACCCCTTGTACTGTCTCGTTCGTCTATTACTGTGTTTAGGCATATACCTTCCAGTCCCCTGTGTTGTGATCAGGGTCCTTCTCAGGACTAG
This sequence comes from Oophaga sylvatica, assembly GCA_033576555.1. Classification (NCBI taxonomy): domain Eukaryota; kingdom Metazoa; phylum Chordata; class Amphibia; order Anura; family Dendrobatidae; genus Oophaga; species Oophaga sylvatica. The sequence goes on from JARQOD010000912.1 coordinate 45,239, forward strand.
ATTACTGAAGGTCAGGGATTTGCAGGAGATAGGGTTACGCTGGCGGCCTGGACCTCTGTACCATCAACAGTACCTCCAGGTAGAGGGATTAGTCAGGACCCCAGCTTAGGGTCCGCATAGACCCCGGACCTCCTGTATGCAGTAACAGCGTGACACCAGTACCACGGGAACGATGCCTGTCGGGCGCATGTTTCAAAACAGTAACTTTCGTGTTTCTAACGCAAATTCCCACCGTGTTATAACCAAAAAAAATGAATTCTCCAAAATGGCTGCTATGGGAGCTGTCTGCAGAGTTTTGTGACAAAGACATTCCTGAGGTGGGGGTTGATGAGCAGCGTGAGAGAGGGAGGGGGAACTTTGCTCTGTGGGCTGTCAGCAGCAAAAAAGGATGAGGACTGTAGTTCTAGCACAGCACAAGACATGGAGCTTCCAGTATCATCACAGAGACATTGGCTGGAAGGAGCCAAACATCAGGTGGTGGTCCTCACGGACCATAAGAATCTGGTTTATCTCGAATCAGCCAAGCGACTTAATCCTAGACAGGCCAGGTGGGCCTTGTTTTTCACACGTTTTAATTTTGTGGTTTCTTTTCTTCCTGGCACTAAGAATGTTAAGGCGGATGCCCTCTCGAGGAGTTTCTTTGCGGACTCTCCTGAGTTATTTGATTTATCTGATCCTGCTGTTATTTTGAAAGAGGGTGTAGTTCTTTCCGCCATCTCGCCCAATTTGAGACCGGCTCTGGAAGGGTGTCAGGAGGATAAACCTGAGCGCTGCCTATTGGGAAATTGTTTGTCCCAGACCAGTGGAAGAAGAGTGTGATGTCTGAGATTCATTGTTCCGCGTTGGCCGGTCATCCGGTATTTTTGGTACCAGAGACTTGGTGAGTCAGTCCTTTTGGTGGCCTACTTTGTCTCGTGACGTCAGGGACTTTGTGCAGTCCTGTGGGACTTGCTCTTGCTCCAAGCCTTGCTCTCGCTCTAGTGGTTTGTTAATGCCATTACCTGTGCCCAAGAGGCCATGGACCCATATCTCTATGGATTTTATTTCCGACCTCCCTGTTTCTCAGAGAATGACCGTTATCTGGGTAATCTGTGATAGGTTTTCCAAGATGATACATCTTGTGCCATTACCTAAGTTACCTTCCTCCTCTGAATTGGTGCCTTTGTTCCTTCAGCACGTGGTTCGGTTACATGGCATTCTGTAGAACATTGTGTCTGACAGAGGAGTCCAGTTTGTTTCCAGATTTTGGAGGACATTTTGTTCTAAACTTGGTGTTCAATTATCTTTCTCCTCTGCTTTTCATCCTCAGACCAATGGACAAACCGAAATAACAAACCAGACCTTGGAGACTTATTTGAGATGTTTTGTGTCTGCTGATCAAGATGACTGGGTCTCTTTTTTGCCTTTGGCTGAGTTTGCTCTTAATAATAGGGCAAGCTCTGCCACCTTGATGTCTCAATTTTTCTGCAATTTTGGGTTTCACCCTTGATTTTCTTCGGGACAGGCGGAGGCTTCTGTCTGTCCGGGTGTTGACTCTGTTGTGGAGCGAATGCAGCAGATTTGGGACCAGGTAGTGGAGAGGTTGTCTCTCTCTCAGGAAAAGGCTCAACGGTTTGCCAACCGGCATAGGACTGATGGTCCTCGGTTTAAAGTGGGGGACTTGGTTTGGTTGTCCTCAAGAAATATCCCTATGAGGGTTGCATCTCCAAAGTTTAAGCCTAGGTTCATTGGACCTTATAAATCATGGAGATTCTTAATCCTGTTTCCTTCCATTTGCTTCTTCCAGGGACATTTAAGATCCATAACGTGTTCCACAAGTCCTTATTGAAGAGGTTTGTTGAGCCAGTGGTTCCTGCTGCTGTGCCTCCTGACCCTGTTTTGGTTGAGGGCAATCTGGAGTATGTGGTTGAGAAAATATTGGATTCTCGTTTTTCTAGACAGAAACTCCAGTATTTGGTTAAGTGGAGAGGTTATGGTCAGGAGGACAATTCTTGGGTGTTTGCTTCGGACATCCATGCTAGGAGACTGATCCGTGCCTATCACCGAGCTCATCCTGATCGACCTGGTTGCACAAGTGAGGGTTCGGTGACCCCTCCTCAAGGGGGGTACTGTTATGAATGTGCTAGAGATGGTTTCTGAGCAGAGGCTCCCTCTGGTGGTTACAGACAGTACTGAACCTTTCAGCGAGGAATGGCAATCTGGGATCGCTGACTGGTGTGATATAAGGGAGGTTCCCTCCCATGATGGTTGCCAGTGATCAATTGTTCTTGTCTCAATTGTGGTTCCTGGTTCATTTGGAAGCTTGCTGAGTCTTGTGTTATGTTTTGGTAGCTGAGGAGAACAGGCAAAAACGGCAATACACCAGAGAGGTTGGAATCTACTGGATTGCAGTACCCTGACTAACCACCACAACTAAAGGCAGCCGTGTAGCGTTCCTACGTCGGTCCTAGACGCCTCGTCACAGCCTGAGAGGCTAACTACACCTAAAGATAGAAAGAGGAAAGGTATCTGCCCGGAGCAGATCCCCAAAGAACATAGGAAGCCCCCAAACATGTAATGGCGGTTAGACAAGAGGAAATACAGACACAGACAGAAAATAGTATGAGCAAACGCTGGGGCCCAATCTGCCTAGACAGAAAAGGATAGGAAGGATACTTACTGCAATTCCAAAAAACCCTAAAAAAAAGCCAACGCTACTAATTGCAAAAACACCTGAGATCACACGACCTCTACCACCTAAATTAGTTCTCTGGTGTAACAAAACTAAGCCGCAGCCACAGAAAAAACTGGAAAAGGCAAATGAACAAACAACAGTGGCTCCAGAGGAACCGAGAGGAGACCAAGCCCCCGGGGAGGGGAACCTGGCCAACCTCACAGTAATGCAGAGAAAAATGCAAATGGTAAGCACAAAAACAAAAAACAGAAAATATCTTATCTGAGAGCAGGAGAAGAGGCAAGACTCAGCAAGCTTCCAAGTGAACCAGGAACCACAGTTGAGACAAGAACAATTGATCGCCGGCAACCATGATGGGGGAAACCTCCCTTATATCCAGCCAGTCCGTAATTCCTGATTGCCAATCCTTATTGAATGGTTCAGTACCGTCTGCAACCACCAGAGGGAGCTCCCGCTCAGAATTCATTTCTAAAACATTCATAACAGTCTTGCCTGCATCTTCTGCTATCAGATAAGATATTTTCTGCTTTTATTTTTGTGCTTGCTTTTTGCATTGTTCCCTGCACTTCTGTGGAGGTCAGCCAGGTCCCCTCCTGGGGCTTGTGCTCCTCTCAGTTTATCTGGAGCCACTGTTGTTTGTTCATTTGCTTTTTCCTGTTTTTTCCGTGGCTGCGGCTTAGTTTTGTTACACCAGAGAACTGATTTAGGTGGTAGAGGTCGTGTGATCTCAGGTGTTTTTGCAATCAGAAGAGTTGGTATTTTTTAGGGGTTTTTTGGATTGCAGTGAGTATCCTTTCCTGTACTTTTCTGTCCAGACAGATTGGGCCCCAGCGTTTGCTCATTCTATTTTCTGTCTGTGTCCGTGCTTCTTCTTGTCTAACCGCCATTACATGTTTGGGGACTTCCTATTTTCTTTGGGGATCTGCTCTGGGGCAGATAGCTTTCATCTTTCTGCCTTTAGGTGTAGTTATCTCTCAGGCTGTGACGAGGCGTCTAGGATCAACGTAGGAACGCTCCACGGCTACCTCTAGTTGTGTGGTTAGTTCAGGTTACTGCAATCCAATAGGTTCCAGCCTCTCTGGTGTATTGCCGTTTTTGCTTATTCTCCTCAGCTACCAAAACATAACACCCGCGGCTCACTAGTTATGCCCCCTTCGGAGCCCCGGACTGTGGTCCCAAGGTTCCATTTTAAAAATAAAAAACGAATGTGAACTTCACCATCTCTGCCTCCGCTTCCAATCGTTACACATCCTGCAGTTGCTGAGTGACATTGGAATAAGATGACGATCATCCCAGTCAGTGGAGAGTCGTTTTCGCCCTCTGCCGATCTGTAGCTTTGTTGTCCCCAATGTCTGCTGCTTGACCTTGTTGTAATGGACTGCCGTCTTAGAAATTTTAAGGATGGAGGCAACATGACGCTCACTGTATCCCTCTGCTAGTAAAGCCAGAATTGATCCCTTCTTTTCCTCACTCAGGACTTTTCTTTTCATCTCCTTTGTCTTGGTTACAAGTTATTCTTCATTCCTATTGCTTTTGGGATATTACTAGCACTTGTTTTGCCTCCAGCTTGTCCTATTGCAGGAGGATTGTGACACCACAGCAGGGTTTTTATACTTTCCTTCGTTACATAAGATTTGGTTCAGGTGATCACTAATCAGAAGAACATTATGTAGAATGAGGTGAACTCTGGTTGGAATTCACTGACACTGGGATGGAACGGCCGTCAGACATGGAGAGAAGCGGATTGTTATAACACTGTGCAGTGGTCTCTTCATTAGCACCAGAGCTGTATATATATATACACACAGTATATTCACTACTAATATATATTTTATATATATATATATATATTATATATATATATATAGTGCAGTGTGTGCAGCTTACACTGGAATGGAACGGCTGCCAGACATGGAGAGAAGCGGATTGTTATAAAACTGTGAGCAGTTTTTCTAAGAGCAGTAATATAGTGTTATATTCTTGTACATAGGGGCAGATTATGTAGTTATATCTTGTACATAGGGGCAGTATTGTAGTATTTATATTCTTGTACATAGGGGCAGTATTATAGTAGTTATATTCTTGTATATAGGGGCAGTATTATAGTAGTTATATTCTTGTACATAGGGGGCAGTATTATAGTAGTTATATTCTTGTACATAGGGGCAGTATTATAGTTATTGCTTGTACCATAGAGGTATTTTATAGTTAATATTGTCAGTGTATCATATAGAGACATTATGTGATAGTAATTGTTGGAATTCATGTACTAAGGACGGCCGTCAGTAATGGAGTAGCATTGTTTAACATGGGCAGTTTTGTGTCTATTCTTGACAGAGCTGTATTATATATAGTTATATTCTTGTATATATACATATATTATATATTATATTTTAATAGGTGCAGTATGTGCAGCTTACACTGTAATAGGTGCCAGTCATGGATAGAAAGGATTTTATAAAATGTGCAGTTTTTCTAAGGCAGTAATATATAGTTATATTCTTGTACATAGGGGCAGTATTATATAGTTATATTCTTGTACATAGGGAGCAGTATTATAGTAGTTATATTCTTGTATATAGGAGCAGTATTATAGTAGTTATATTCTTGTACATAGGGGCAATTTTTATTGTAAAAAACAAACAAATACAAATATACTGACATTCCTCCAGTAATACAAAACTAAATTCACTTGGATTGTACATACATTACATATCCGGATTATACATATAAAATTATCTTAAAGAGTCCATACACCTGGTTGGAGAAAAAAAAAAAAAAAAACATCATATTTCAACCCAGTGACACATCCTTCCATAACTTAACATTTCCTAATTTTCCTAATGATTTTATCTATCTGGGCTCGGACATTATTTAGTTGACAGCGTCACAGATCTGAGTCGGAGTTATTCTGGTCACCGCCGGTCTCCATTTCAGACTCTACCCGAGAGCCCTCAGGTAATGGCTTCCGCTTGGGCGGAGGACAGTCCTCTACGTCCCTATCAAACTCTGCGTCAATTCTTCTAAGGTCATCCTCAAAATCACCGTCAGACTCAGACAGAACACCAAACCTATTAGATAAGTCCATTACACCTGCAGAACTCTGGACCTTCTTCCTGGCTGCTTGGCCAGTGTCATACTCCTTCTCAGGTTTACGGGAGGTCTTGTCCTTTTTCTTCCTTTTAGTCTGAGACACAGATGGTAGTACTGAAGTAATGCTTCCCTGTGACTGCTGCCCCTGAGGGACAACCTCCATACTTCCCTGTACACCCTCTGAACCCTGCTGCTCTGGTGTCACCTGAGTAGACCCCTGGTGGGCCTCCGGTCTGGACAGTAATTCCCCTGACAGTAAAGCTGCCTCCTCCAGAATCTCTGCCCCTGCCACCAAATCCTCATCAGGATAGTCCTTACAGATATTGTGCCAGGCGTCAGGACAGTCCCTGTGAGGGTGACCGATCTTCCCACAGAGGTTGCACTGATGTTCTGGCAGTCTGCAGCCACATGGCCGACCTCCCCACACAGGTTGCACTTCACCACAGTACACGTATTTGCCAGGTGACCCGCCTTGCCACATTTGAAGCACTTACGAGGCTGCCCAGGATAGAAACACCACACCCTCTCCCTCCCAATAAAGAAGGAGTTGGGTAAGTGGGCAGTGATATTATCGCACTGGCGCAGTTTCACCAAAACCCTCCACCCTCCCGTCCAGATACCATCATTGTCTCTTCTTTTGGTGAGGTCAGAGACCAGGTCACAATGCCTCCGGAGCCACACCACAATGTCCTGCGGGGGAACAGACTCATTCCAGAAGATGAGATTTACCGTAACGGTATCTGGCTTAGAGATAGGAATAAAGCTGAACTTACTCCAGCCCTCAGAGTCTCTAAACTTGGGGAAATTAGACCAAAACCTGTCCAGGTCACTCATGAGCTTAAAGCTGACGTCATAGCCCTGCCTGTCTGGAAGATTAATCACCGCCAAGATGCTGACTGGCGCAAACCCCATCTGGCGACACAAGAGCTCCCTGACCACAAACCTTCTATCTGGCAGATCCTCCTTGGCACCTCTGTGCCGGAAACGCACGTTTCTCCGTTTAAATGCCTGGCCGGTATAATTGGCACCAGAGGTGAAGGACGGAGCGCCAGACTCCAGGCATTACTAGGGGGAACCTGCGGGGTCACACTAGGCTGACTGACGGGGTGAGGGTCTGCAGCAGGGGGGGCTTCTACACCTTGTGTGCTCGGAATTAAAGGGGGAAATCACAGACATCATCATGCACATTGTTATCATCAACATCAATGTCACTATCAGACTGCGCAGCGTCCAGCAAAGATACTGTGCTCCCCCAAACCCCTGACCCCTCAGATACAGCGCGGTTATCCCCAGCATCAGAGCCCTGCTGGGCACCATCAGGAACTACCGGCACATGTCCACTGCCCAACTGTGGTGCTTGGCATTCTGAGACTTGTAGTCCTCTGCTGAAAAATGTCCATGCTGCTGCTTGGAATCTGCTGCAGGCGGCTGTGCTGGGCATTCTGCGACTTGTTGTACCTCTACTGGAATGTGCCCTTCATGCTGCTGCTTGGAATCTGCTGCAGGCTGTTGTGCTGGGCATTCTGTGACTTGTTGTACCTCTGCTGGAATCTGCACTACATGCTTCTGCTTTGGATCTGCTGCAGGCAGTTTTGCTGGGCATTCTGAGACTTGTGGTACGTCTGCTGGGGTCTGTACTACAGGCTGCTGCTGGTGCGGCATTTGCCCCTTTTGGAAGCAGAAACTTGCAGGCTGCAGCACTGGCCGCACCTGCTTCTGGGGTCCACCTGGGACAATGTCTGACCTGGAACCTGCAGAGTTCTGCTTCTGTGAATTAAACAGTTCCTGGTTCCTATAAGTCTCCGCCAGGGGCCCCATCCTCTCTAGGACGCAGTCCATGTCCCTCACCACTTTTGCCAGCAATACACCCAGTGTGTTCAGAGTCTCGTCATAAAAATCATGACTCCCGGGATTAATAGCCTTTAGCTTATAGCAAGTGTCTATCTGCATCTGTAGTGAGTCTTTCTGGTGCTGTAACTCACCAAACTTCTTGACCAGTCCTGGGATCTCCTCTGCGAGCTGAAGCTCAGGTGCACGTGGCGTCTCCTCCTGGGATCCTGCATTCAGCGATGTCCCCGGCTGCTTGAATCCAGACGTCTCCTTAATTTTCACCACCGCTGGTTTCATGGCTCCAGGCTCCACAGCACTTTTACTGCTGCCACCTGACTGCGACCGTGTGCGTCCTGACCGCGCCATACTGCCATGCTGCTGTAAGTTCTCCTGGATGGTTTGTCTTTCCAAAGACGTCCGTCTCTGCCTGGGAGCAGGAGAGGTGATCTGCACAGCTGGGGCTGATCTCAACTGTGCACCTGGCAGGAGCTGCTTGCTGACTGGGGAGTTACCTGACTTCACATTGTGCTGTAACCCATCACTGACCGACACTTTTCCTTCTTGCTTCTTTGCTGGACTTGGAGAAGGTTTCCCTCCCAAAACTTTACTGACGGCTTTTTCCTCCTTCACAGAACTGCTGCAGCTTTGGCTCGCTGCATTCACTGCTCTGACAGTGGCTCTGGGATTAACATTCCCATTAGGAGAGGCCTGGGAGGCTTGTCCCAGTGTAGGCCGGGAAGCCTGGGCCTTGCCTGGGGAGCTTCCCCGCCCAGGGTGGCCCCTCCCTGGGCTTGCTCCAGACATCAGGAGAGCTACAAACACACAACCTCTCAGCTAGGAGGCAGTATTATAGTAGTTATATTCTTGTACATAGGAGCAGTATTATAGTAGTTATATTCTTGTACATAGGGGCAGTATTATAGTAGTTATATTCTTGTACATAGGAGCAGTATTATAGTAGTTATATTCTTGTACATAGGAGCAGTATTATAGTAGTTATATTCTTGTACATAGGGCAGTATTATAGTAGTTATATTCTTGTACATAGGAGCAGTATTATAGTAGTTATATTCTTGTATATAGGAGCAGTATTATAGTAGTTATATTCTTGTACATAGGAGCAGTATTATAGTAGTTATATTCTTGTACATAGGAGCAGTATTATAGTAGTTATATTCTTGTACATAGGAGCAGTATTATAGTAGTTATATTCTTGTATATAGGGGCAGTATTATAGTAGTTATATTCTTGTACATAGGGGCAGTATTATAGTAGTTATATTCTTGTACATAGGAGCAGTATTATAGTAGTTATATTCTTGTACATAGGAGCAGTATTATAGTAGTTATATTCTTGTATATAGGGCAGTATTATAGTAGTTATATTCTTGTACATAGGGCAGTATTATAGTAGTTATATTCTTGTATATAGGAGCAGTATTATAGTAGTTATATTCTTGTACATAGGGGGCAGTATTATAGTAGTTATATTCTTGAATATAGGAGCAGTATTATAGTAGTTATATTCTTGTACATAGGAGCAGTATTATAGTAGTTATATTCTTGTACATAGGGGGCAGTATTATAGTAGTTATATTCTTGTACATAGGAGCAGTATTATAGTAGTTATATTCTTGTACATAGGGTAATGTTAGAGGAATTTTATTGGCACTGATTAAGGAAGATCATTATATGAGGTCACATTGATATCAGGTATGTCCGCTCCTATTCTCGCTCATGGTTGTCTCTCCACTTTGGTCACTTTCTCCACCTCCTTCATTAGACGAAGACATTTTTCTTCCTGCCAGGGAAGAGCCACACACTGGATGGCCACGGGGAGCCCCACGCTGTCTGTCATAGCCTGCAGAACAAGGGATAACAATGTAACCCCTACATGTGAAGATCTCTGCATCTGGGGGGTGGGACGCTGAGGTTTAGCGGGACGCACCTTTTTAAGGAGACTGTCCCAGAAATCCTTGTGATGACCCTCATACTTCTTCAGAGCCTCCTCATCCTCACGTGTCACTGTGGTAACAGGTAGGACGCCGGCTGGGAAATCCACCAGATTGTAAAGGATTGTGTAAGATACGGCACCTGGGGTCAGCACAGAAAAATGGTTACACAGTAAGATGGCCACGGATGAGAGAGCAGAAAGGTAGCAAAACTCCCTGCACCCCACATATACCCCTTCCCAAATACAGATGACGAGAAACAGAACTGACGGGCAGCTAAATTCTGACATCACATCAGCAGGAAATACAACACCCAACTATAACCCTCATCATCCATAAGAAAACCATCTGTCACTTGTTTCTCCAGAGGCGGTTTGTATGGTTCTATTAAGTTGAGCTCTCCCTAGGACGTGGACAGTACGGTGACAGCTGATAATCTGGACTTGGCTTGCACTGCCCTACATCTGAGAATGTCACATACTTGACAGCTTTCCAGGGTATCCAATGGTCAGAGCTGGGCCCAGGATAGGGCAAATGAGGACGTCCAGGCCATGTGCCCTCCATTGGGTGATGAACTCCTGACGATACACCTGTAATCACAGGGAGAGGTATGAGGGCCATGTCCTGACCTCAGGGGACCCCTCACACACCATCAGGGCCATGTCCTAATCTCGGGAACCCTCACACACCATCAGGAATTTGTACTTTTCTTGGGGAACCCCTCACACTCTATCAGGGCCTTGTACTGTCCTTGGGGACCCCTCACACACCATTAGGGCCATGTCCTAACCTCGGGGGACCCTTCAAACACCAACAGGACCATGTACTTTCCTCAGGGGACCCCTAACACACCATCAGGGCTGTGTACTTTCCTCAAGAGACCCCCCACACCATCAGGGCCTTGTAATGGCCTCGGGGGACCCCTCACACACCATCAGGGCCATGTACTGTCCTCGGGGGACCCCTCACACACCATCAGGGCTTGTACTGTCCTCGGGGGACCCCTGACACACTATCGGGCTGTTTACTGTCCTCACACCATCAGGGCCGTGACTTGAGTTAAGGGACCTTTCATATGCATAAAAAGCTGTGTCCTGACCAAGGGGGACCCATAACACCATCAGTGCCATGTGCTTACTTCAAAGGACCCCCCTACACATCATCAGGGCTGTATCCTGACTTCGGGAGACCCCTTACACACTCCAAGAACTGAGCTAGTGGGATCCCTCACATACCATCAGGTCCGTGTCCTTACTTCAGAGGACCATCATCAGGGCCGTGTCCTGACCTTGAGGGACCCCTTACACACCATCAATCAGGGCTATTGCTTAACCTCAAGGGACCTCTCACACACCATCAGGGCCATGACCTGAGCTAGAGGGACAACTAACACACCATGAGTGCCATATCCTTACTTCAGAGGACCCTCCTACACATCATCAGGGACGTGTCCTGACCTTGAGGGACCCCTTACACACCATCAATCATGGCTATGTCTTGACCTTGGGGGACCCATCACACACCATCAAGGCTGTGACCTAAGCTAGGAGGACCTTTCATATACATCAAGGGCCATGTCCTGACCTCAGGAGACTCCTTACACATCATCAGGACCGTGTTCTGGCCCTGAGGGCCCCCTCACGCACCATCAGGGCCGTGTCCTGACCTTGAGGGGCCCCTTACACACCATCAATCAGGGCCATGTCCTGACCTCGGAGGGCCCCACAGCTGTTCCATTGCGGTTTCAGCTGCTTGTGCTCATTACCTCCACCTCCACGTGATGTTTCCACAGCTCCTTCACTGAACTGAAGAAAGAGATTAAAGGATTAATTAACTCCCCTCCCTATGCTTGCAAATATTATTAAAGGGCGAACTGTGCACCTTGCTGAGGTGCAGGACGAGCGCGCCATTCCACACCTCCCTGGGGTGCAGCTTCATGGGGTAGGGGTGTTGATTAAGTTTAAATGAAAGTAATGCTTCTACAGGAAGCTAAGAGTGTGCGCCACTGCCGGGAAGAGCGTGCACCACTGCTGGGAAGAGCGTGCACCACTGCCGGAAAGAGCGTGCACCACTGCCGGAAAGAGCGTGCGCCACTGCTGGAAAGAGCGTGCACCACTGCCGAGAAGAGTGTGCACCACTGCTGGAAAGAGCGTGCGCCACTGCCGAGAAGAGTGTGCGCCACTGCTGGAAAGAGCGTGCGCCACTGCCGAGAAGAGTGTGCGCCACTGCCGAGAAGAGCGTGCACACTGCCGAGAAGAGTGTGCGCCACTGCTGAGAAGAGCATGCGCCACTGCCGAGAAGAGACGTGCGTCACTGCCGGGAAGAGCGTGCGCCACTGCCTGGAAGAGTGTGCGCAACTGCCGGGAAGAGCATGCGCCATTGCCAAGAAGAGCGCACGCCACTGCCAAGAAGAGAGTGCATCACTGCCGGGAAGAGGGTGCGCCACAGCCGGGAAGAGCGTGCGCCACTGCCGGGAAGAGCGTGCGCCACTGCCGAGAAGAGTGTGCGCCACTGCTGGAAAGAGCGTGCGCCACTGCCGAGAAGAGTGTGCGCCACTGCTGGAAAGAGCGTGCGCCACTGCCGAGAAGAGTGTGCGCCACTGCTGAGAAGAGCATGCGCCACTGCCGAGAAGAGCGTGCACACTGCCGAGAAGAGTGTGCGCCACTGCTGAGAAGAGCATGCGCCACTGCCGAGAAGAGCGTGCGTCACTGCCGGGAAGAGCGTGCGCCACTGCCTGGAAGAGTGTGCGCAACTGCCGGGAAGAGCATGCGCCACTGCCAAGAAGAGCGCGCGCCACTGCCAAGAAGAGAGTGCATCACTGCCGGGAAGAGCGTGCACTTGTAAAATTCTGCTTGGTGCCAATGAATGGAAATATTTAATTGTTTACATGCAAAGGCCGATAGCTACAGATGAGCAAATACATTCGGGTGGAATTGAAATGTACCTGAATTTTCCAAAAATCTGCATTCAGCACTGTGAATTTTTTGTAATTCACTTCCTCACAGATTCAGCAAAATGACGTCCAGTGGCCACGAAGGGCTATCAATCCTTACACGCGTACCTCACCTTCCACCTCTTTGCTCCTCACCGTTACGTGTCAGGACCTCACCGTATCTTCATGTTCTGATAAGGTTGGGACAGTTCTGTTGATGTACGGACAGTCACAGGGCGCACAGTCACAGAGCGCACAGTCACAGAGCGCAGTCACAGAGCACAATCACACAGCGCACAGTCACAGAGCGCACAGTCACAGGGCTCACAGTCACAGAGAGCACAGTCACAGAGCGCACAGTCACAGAGCGCAAAGTCACAGAGCGCACAGTCACAGAGCGCACAGTCACAGGGCTCACAGTCACAGAGCGCACAGTCACAAAGCGCAGTCACAGAGCACACAGTCACAGAGCGCACAGTCACAGAGCGCACAGTCACAGAGCGCACAGTCACAGAGCGCACAGTCACAGAGCGCACAGTCACAGAGAGCGCAGTCACAGAGCGCACAGTCACAGAGTGCACAGTCACAGGGCTCACAGTCACAGAGCGCACAGTCACAGAGCGCAGTCACAGAGCGCACAGTCACACAGCGCACAGTCACAGGGCTCACAGTCACAGAGCGCACAGTCACAGAGCACGCAGTCACAGAGCGCAGTCACAGAGCGCACAGTCACAGGGCTCATAGTCACAGAGCGCACAGTCACAGAGCGCAGTCACAGAGCACACAGTCACAGAGCGCAGTCACAGAGCGCGCAGTCACAGAGCGCAGTCACAGAGCGCACAGTCACAGAGCGCACAGTCACAGAGCGCAAAGTCACAGAGCGCACAGTCACAGGGCTCACAGTCACAGAGCGCACAGTCACAGAGCGCAGTCACAGAGCGCACAGTCACAGAGCGCACAGTCACAGAGTGCACAGTCACAGAGTGCAGTCACAGAGCGCACAGTCACAGAGCGCAGTCACAGAGCGCACAGTCACAGAGCGCACAGTCACAGAGAGCGCAGTCACAGAGCGCAAAGTCATAGAGCGCACAGTCACAGGGCTCAAAGTCACAGGGCTCACAGTCACAGAGCGCACAGTCACAGAGCGCACAGTCACAGAGCGCAGTCACTGAGCACAGTCACAGAGCGCACAGTCACAGGGCGCACAGTCACAGGGCTCACAGTCACAGAGTGCACAGTCACCGAGCGCACAGTCACAGAGCGCACAGTCACAGAGCGCACAGTCACAGGGCTCACAGTCACAGGGCTCACAGTCACAGAGCACGCAGTCACAGAGCACGCAGTCACAGAGCGCGCAGTCACAGAGCGCACAGTCACAGGGCTCACAGTCACAGAGCGCACAGTCTCAGAGCGCAGTCACAGAGCACACAGTCACAGAGCGCAGTCACAGAGCACACAGTCACAGAGCGCACAGTCACAGAGCGCAGTCACAGAGCGCACAGTCACAGAGCGCAGTCACAGGGCTCACAGTCACAGAGAGCACAGTTACAGAGTGCACAGTCACAGAGTGCACAGTCACAGAGCACAAAGTCACAGAGCGCACAGTCACATTGCGCACAGTCACAGAGCGCACAGTCACAGAGCGCACAGTCACAGAGAGCGCAATCACAGAGCGCACAGTCACAGAGCGCACAGCACAGTCACAGAGCGCAAAGTCACAGGGCTCACAGTTACAGAGCGCACAGTCACAGAGCGCACAGTCACAGAGCGCACAGTCACAGAGCGCACAGTCACAGAGAGCGCAATCACAGAGCGCACAGTCACAGAGCGCACAGCACAGTCACAGAGCGCAAAGTCACAGGGCTCACAGTTACAGAGCGCACAGTCACAGAGCGCACAGTCACTGAGCGACAGTCACAGAGCGCACAGCACAGTCACAGAGCGCAAAGTCACAGGGCTCACAGTCACAGAGCGCACAGTCACAGAGCGCACAGTCACTGAGCGACAGTCACAGAGCGCACAGTCACAGAGCGCACAGTCACAGGGCTTACAGTCACAGACCGCACAGTCACAGAGCGAACAGTCACAGAGCGACATTCACAGAGCTCAGTCACAGAGCGCAGTCACAGAGCGCACAGCAAAGTCACAGAGCGACAGTCACAGAGTGCACAGCACAGTCACAGAGCGCAAAGTCACAGGGCTCACAGTCACAGAGCGCACAGTCACAGAGCGCACAGTCACTGAGCGACCGTCACCGAGCGCACAGTCACAGAGCGCACAGTCACAGAGCGCACAGTCACAGGGCTCACAGTCACAGACCGCACAGTCACAGAGCGCACAGTCACAGAGTGCAGTCACAGAGCGAACAGTCACAGAGCGACATTCACAGAGCTCAGTCACAGAGCGCAGTCACAGAGCGCACAGCACAGTCACAGAGCGACAGTCACAGAGCGAACAGTCACAGAGCTCACAGTCACAGAGTGCAGTCACAGAGTGCACAGTCACTGAGCGACAGTCACAGAGCGCACAGTCACAGGGCTCACAGTCACAGACCGCACAGTCACAGAGCGCACAGTCACAGAGTGCAGTCACAGAGCGAACAGTCACAGAGCGACATTCACAGAGCTCAGTCACAGAGCGCAGTCACAGAGCGCGTGGTGATGTCATGACCTCGCACAGAATCCTCCCAGCCATATCAGAACATGAATTTTGGGCTCAGTGTGAAAGGCATGAGGATTTCAGCATGAGGAGCAGAGGATGTGGAGAGGTCCAGCATGGTGATGTTGAGGAGCGGTGAGGGAGTAGAAGGATTTTTTTATTTTGGCACCTTATGTTTATTATGCGCTGGAGTCTGGAGAGACCTTCAAACTCAGATCATAATAAAGGGACAGTACATTTGCAACAATAACTTTTTTAGGAATTACATTTCTTGAAAAAACAGGCAAATCTGAATTTTGCTTGACTGGCTCATCTCTACCGATAACCCGTCCTGTCTGTATTTTTATGCTAAAACCAGAAGTGTCTCCAAAACACAGAACAGTTGTCAGTCTTCGTATTATACTTTTCCTCTGATTGTTCCACTCCTGGCTTTGGCTTACAAATAGTGATACAAAATACTGAGCAAATACTGACTTGTAAGAAGCCCTTGCTACGCTTCAGTACAGGAAACAGGCATCAGTATGTGTATGTATGTATATTATATATATATATATATATATATATATATACACAGCACGGTGGCTCAGTGGATAGCACTACAGCCTTGCAGCGCTGGAGTCCTGGGTTCGAATCCCATCAAGGTCAACATCTGCAAGGAGTATTGTCAGGGAACACAACAGGGAAATCACGCCGATCTCACCGCTGCCACATTTGCCAAGGATAACAGCAGTCCGCCACCTCCAATCATCAGGACAATTATGCAATTGACTGACGAGTAATGGACGAGGCCAAAGCTATTTCCACCACTAGGCCGGTTATCAGGGAGCTCACAGTGCGTGTATGGCATATCCACTGCCAATTCCAACACATGGAATATATATTTAATGGGTCAAATAAGTATTGAATACAGCATCAATTTTCTAAGTCTATATGTAAAGGTGCTATTGTCATGAAGTTCTCATCCGATGTCGGCAACAACCCATCCAACCCACAGGTAAAGAAATCACCATAGATTGTAATAAATTATGTGAAATGAAGCACAGAAAAGTATTGAACACACTTACTGAAATGTAATTAAGATTTTATGCACAAACTTTTGTTGGTGATGATTCATTAAAACCTCCTGTACGGAGAAACTAGTCGCAGGCATTGCTCAGGTGCGATTTTGGCCCATTCCTCCACACAAAAACTCTTCACATCCTGAAGCTTCCATGGTTCCTTCTATGAGCTTTATTTTCCTTCCATACATTTTCTCTTGGATTCAGGTCCGGTTGATCGGCTCGGCCATGCTAGCAGCTTTATTTTCTTTCTCTGAAGCCAACTGAGAGTTTCCTTGGCTGTGTGTTTTTGATCATTGTCTTGATGAAATGTTCACCCTCATTTCATCTTCATCATCCTGGTATATGGCAGATGTTTATCAAAAATGTCTCATCATGGCTAACACGGTACAAAGATATACATCTTTACTCGTCACATTTGCACATTCTTTCAATTACATGGTGTTTGCTAGTGCCGAATGCTGCAAACTAGCCCCACACTGTGATGTTCCCACCTCCACACTTCACTGTTGGTTTGGTTTTTGGTGATACATGCAGTGCCTTTTGGCCTCCAAACCTGGTATGTATTATGGCATCCAAGAGTTTAATTTTGGTATCATCTCACGAGACTATATTCTCCAGTATTTCACAGGTTTGCCTAAATGTTGTTGAGCTACTGAAATGATGTACAATACCGTTCAAAAGTTTAGGGTCACCGAGACAATTTTGTGTTTTCCATAAAAACTCATACTTTTATTAATCAGATGAGTTGCTAAATGAATGTAAAATCTCGTCCAGACATTGACAAGGTTCAAAAAAAAGATTTTTATTTGAAATAATAATTTTCTCCTTCAGATTTTGCTTTCGTCAGTGAATGCTCCTTTGCATCAGTTGCAGCATTGCAGGCCTTTGGCATTCTAGCAGTTAATTTTCTGAGGTAATCTGGAGACATTTCACCCCGTGCGTCCAGAAGCCCCTCCCACAAGTTGGTTTGGCTTGATGGGCACTTTTTGCGTGCCATACGGTCACGCTGCTCCCACAACAGCTCAATGGGGTTGAGATCTGGTGACTGCACTGGCCTCTCCATTACAGATAGGATACCAGCTGCCGACTTCTTCACTAAACCGCTCTTGCATAATTTGGAGGTCGCTTTGGGTCATTGTCCTGTTGTAGGATGAAATTAGCTCCAATCAAGCGCTGTCCACAGGGTATGGCATGGCGTTGCAAAATGGAGTGATAGCCTTCCTTATTCAAAATCCCTTTTACCTTGTACAAATCTCCCACTTTCCCAGCACCAAAGCAACCCGGGCCCATCACATTACCTCCACCATGCTTGACAGATGGCATCAGGCACTCTTCCAGCATCTTTTCAGTTGTTCTGCGTCTCACAAATGTTCTTGTGTGTGATCAAAACACCTCAAACTTGGATTCGTCTGTCCATAACTGTTATGTTTAGGTAGCTGAGGAGAAAAAGCAAAAACGGCAATACACCAGAGAGGCTGGAACCTATTGGATTGCAGTAACCTGAACTAACCACACAACTAGAGGTAGCCGTGGAGCGTTCCTACGTTGATCCTAGACGACTCGTCACAGCCTGAGATAACTACACCTAAAGGCAGAAAGAGGAAAGCTATCTGCCCCGGAGCAGATCCCCAAAGAAAATAGGAAGCCCCCAAACATGTAATGGCGGTTAGACAAGAAAAAAGCACGGACACAGACAGAAAATAGAATGAGCAAACGCTGGGGCCCAATCTGTCTAGACAGAAAAGTACAGGAAAGAATTCTGACTGCAATCCAACAAAAACCCTAAAAAATAACATCTCTTCTGATTGCAAAAACACCTGAGATCACACGATCTCATCCACGTAAATCAGATCTCTGGTGTAACAAAACTAAGCCGCAGCCACGGAAAAAACAGGAAAAAGCAAATGAACAAATAACAGTGGCTACAGATAAACTGTGAGGAGCTCAGGCCCCAGGAGGGGACCTGGCTGACCTCCACAAAAGTGCAGAAAACTATGCAAAAAGCAAGCACAAAAAGAAAAGCAGAAAATATCTTGTCTGAAAGCAGCAGATGCAGGCAAGACTCCAGCAAACTTCCAAATGAACCAGGAACCACAATTGAGACAAGAACAATTGATCACCGGTGACCATCATGGGAGGGAACCTCCTTATATCAGTCCAGTCAGTGATCTCACATTGCCATTCCTCGCTGGAAGGTTCACTACTGTCTGTAACCACCAGAGGGAGCCTCTGCTCAGAAACCATCTCTAGCACATTCATAACACATAACACTTCTTTCCAATCTTCCTCTGTGCAATGTCTGTGTTCTTTTGCCCATATTAATCTTTTCCTTTATTAGCCAGTCTTAGATATGGCTTTTTCTTTGCCACTCTGCCCTGAAGGCCAGCATCCCATAGTCGCCTCTTCACTGTAGACATTGACACTGGCGTTTTGCGTGTACTATTTAATGAAGCTGCCAGTTGAGGACCTGTGAGGCGTCGATTTCTCAAACTACAGACTCTAATGTACTTGTCTTGTTGCTCAGTTGTGCAGCGGGGCCTCCCACGTCTCTTTCTACTCTGGTTAGAGCCTGTTTATGCTCTCCTCTGAAGGGAGTAGTACAGACCGTTGTATGAATTCTTCAGTTTCTTGGTAACTTCTTGCATGGAATAGCCTTCATTTCTAAGAACAAGAATAGACTGTCGAGTTTCACATGAAAGTTCTTTTTTTCTGGCCATTTTGAGAGTTTAATGAAACCAACAAATGTAATGCTCCAGATTCTCAACAAGCTCAAAGGAAGGTCAGGTTTATAGCTTCTCTAATCAACCAAACGGTTTTCAGCTGTGTTAACATACTTGCACAAGGGTTTTAAAGGGTATTTTAACCATCTATTAGCCTTCTTACACAAAGTACCATAAGTACACTGGAGTGATGGTTGTTGGAAATGGGCCTCTATATGAAGATACGGCATTACAGACCAGACGTGTGCAGCTAGAATAGTCATTACCACATTACAATGTATAGAGTGTATTTCTGAATCATTTAATGTTAGCTTCATTGGAAAAAAACAGTGCTTTTCTTTCAAAATAAGTGACCCTAAACTTTTAAACAGTAGTGTATATTTGTTACCCTTAGGTTATTATGTTTGTATGTGGTTCTTTATGTTAAGGTTGTTAATGATGTTTGTAAGAAAACTAAATAAGGAAAAAATTGTTTTAATAAAAATGATTTGATTAAAAAAAAAACAGTTCTCACTGGAACCTTCAGTAATTTAGAAATTTTCTGTAACCAATACCATCAGGATTTTTTGCAACATTAAGGTTGTGAAGGTCTTGAGACAGCTCACTGGTGTTACCCATAATGAGATGCTTCTTGTGTGTCATCTTGGTAATGAGACACCTTTTTATCGGCCATCAGTTAATTTAGTTAATATTTTTTTCACTAAGTGGCAGGATTGCTTTCCAATTACTGATAGATTTCAGCCGGTGTCAGGATTTTTCCGAGCCTTTTGCTTCTCTCTTTCTTCAGGTATTCAATACTTTTTCCCTGTGTAATTTCTCATTATTGCACATAATTTATGGACATCTATTGTGATTCCAGTGTTGATTGAATAAGTTGTTACCGACATCTGGTGAGAATTTCATGTCAGAGAGCCTTTAGAAATAGATTTACTTAGAAAATTGATGGTGTTCACTACTTATTTCACCTGCTGTATCCCTCATATGGTCAATGCCAAACTCCACAATAACAAAACCCCTGACTCAAGTCTATGATTGTCAAATAACAGGCACTAGCTGATCCAGCAACTCATCGATGCATGGCAGGGGGTGCACATCAGGAGTTGTGATGACATTTAGCCTCCTGTAGTCAATGCAGAACTGGGTTGTCCGTTCATTTTTCGAGACCAGGACTACAGGCAAGGCCCACACACTTTGGGATCACCCCAGCCATAGCATTTTGTTTATCTCCCTTTTGATGTTCTTTGTCACCTCTAGGGAGACACAGTATGCAGATTGCCAGACTGGTGGGTGATTCCTGGTGTTTACCTGGTGGATGGCTAGCTGCGTCTTCCCTGGTACCAGTGAAAGTGGTCGGGCAGAGCTAGAATACCTCACTCAGCTGTGACCTCTGGTCCAGGGACAACTGCCGGTTGAATTCCACATCCTCAATAGATCATGCATTCTGGGCACTCCGATTGAGGGTGACATGTTGTGATTTGGTAGCTGAGGAGTGCAGGTAAAAAAGGCAATACACCAGAGCAGTTGGAATCTATGAGATTGCAGTACCTGACTAACCACCACAACTAGAGGCAGCCGTGGAGCGTTCCTACGTTGGTCCTAGACGCTTCGTCACAGCCTGAGAAACTAACTATACCTAAAGATAGAAAGAGGAAAGTTATCTGCCCCGGAGCAGATCCCCAAAGATAATAGAAAGCCCCCAAACATGTAATGGCGGTTAGACAAGATGAAATACTGACACAGACAGAAAATAGTATGAGCAAACGTTGGGGCCCAAACTATCTAAATAGAAAAGGATAGGAAGGGCACTTACTGCAATCCCAAAAAACCCTGAAAAGCACCAACTCTACTAATTTCAAAACACCTGAGATCACACGACCTCTACCACCTAAATTAGTTCTCTGGTGTAACAAAATCAAAACAGCAGCCACTGAAAAAACTGGAAAAAGCAAATGTACAAAACATCAGTGGCTGAACTGAACTGAGAGGGCAAAAGCCCCCGGAGGGGACCCTGAAGGCCCCACAGAAGTGCAGGACAAAATGCAAAAATTAAGCACAAAAACAAAAAGAAGAAAATGTCTTATCTGTTAGCAGGAGATGCAGACACGACACAGCAGGCTACAAAGGAAACAGGAATCAAGGATTGAGACCAGAACAATTGATCACCGGCAACCCTGATGGGAAGGCGACTCCCTTAATAAGACCAGTCAGTAACACCTGATTCCCAATCCTCACAATCTTCACTGGACAGTCCAGTACCGCTTGTAACCACCAGAGGGAGCCTCTGCTCAGAACTCATCTCAAGTCCATTCACAACAGTAACAGCAAACGATGTAGGCTGTCTCCTAGGGGCACAACACTTTCCCACCATCCTGGCACGCTGGGATAACACTTTCCCACTCTCCTGACAGGTTCTGGATAAGACTTTCCTACCACCCTGAGAGACTGTGGGTGCCACTTTCACACCACCCTGACAGGCTGGGGATACCACTTTGCATCCATCCTGAAGGGCTGTGGTTAACGCTTTCCCACCCTTCTGACAGGCTGGGAAGCCACTTTCACAATATAGTGACAGGCTGAGGGCAACACTTTCCCAACCTCCCCCAATACCTTAGGAGCAGTGCTAATCATCGGGCAGCTACCACCGGCCATGTCACAGTCCGTCGTGAAGCTGCACGTGACCACCTTCTTCATGATCCTCGTGCCTGTCCCCATTACCCTTAGCACTAGAGTTGAGCGAAACAGGTCGGTCAGATTCAAAAGTCGCCGACTTTCGCCAAAGTCGGGTTTCACAGAGCGAAACCCGACCATAGCATGAGGTCGGCCATGCGGTCGTCGACCCAAGCGCCAAAGTCAGTTTTCCCATAATGCTTGCAGGCGCCTTTTCTCAGCCAATGAGCAAGGACGTACACTGTGGGCAATGAGATGACATGGGCAGCGTCCACCACCATCTTAGAGAAGGGCATTGCAGTGATTGGCTTGCTTTGTGTGGCGTCATGTGGTCTATAAAAGCCCTGACCGCCGACCGCCATTTTACTTCTGCGTAGGGAGAGGTTGCTGACGCTGTTTATCAGTAGGGAGAGAGTTAGGGCTGGAAAGAGAAGTTCTTCTGTGCTTGTGCTGATAGCAATTGTGCTGTACAGTTAGTGTGCAGTGACAGGGGAGGATTTTGTTGTGTGCAGCAGCGCTGGTTAATAGGCTGCCTGATAGATGTATTGCTGTGTGTACACTGCTGAGCAGACTGCTTTTTACACAGCACTAATACTTTTATTCTTTTTTTTCTGCACAGTTACCGAGCGTTCATTTTTTCCCACACAATATAGAACTGTACGCTCCTCACACACTATCGTGTACCGGCTGGTATCACGGACAAATACATGCTGACTATCTGTGTGTGACTCCGGAAATACATACGGAGATTTACAATTACCCCTAGACTGTATACAGCTGTACGCTTCTGATACAGTACCCTTTTTCTGCTTTTTATATTCTGGTGTAATCCATACTGAGCCAGTGAGCGTCTGTGTCTGACTCCGGAAAATATATACGGAGATTTACAATAACCCTAGACTGTATACAGCTGTATACAGCTGTACACTTGTGATACAGTACCCTTTTTCTGCTTTTTATATTTATTTATATTTATATTATGGTCTAATCCATACTGAGCCTGTGAGCGTCTGTGTCTGATTCTGGAAATATATACGGAGATTTACAATTATCCCTAGACTGTATACAGCTATAAGCTTCTGATACATTACCCTTTTCTGCTTTTTATATTCTGGTCTAATCCATACTGAGCCTGTGAGCGTCTGTGTCTGATTCTGGAAATATATACGGAGATTTAAAATTACCCCAACACTGTATACAGCTGTACGCTTGTGATACAGTACCCTTTTTCTGCTTTTTATATTCTGGTCTAATCCATACTGAGCCTGTGAGCGTCTGTGTGTTACTCCAGAAATATATATGGAGATTTACAATTACCCCTAGACTGTATACAGCTGTACGCTTCTGATACATTACCCTTTTTCTGCTTTTTATATTTTGGTGTAATCCATACTGAGCCTGTGAGAGTCTGTGTCTGATTCTGGAAATATATACGGAGATTTACAATTATCCCTAGACTGTATACAGCTGTAAGCTTCTGATACATTACCCTTTTCTGCTTTTTATATTCTGGTCTAATCCATACTGAGCCTGTGAGCGTCTGTGTGTTACTCGGAAATATATACGGAGATTTAAAATTACCCCTAGACTGTATACAGCTGTACGCTTGTGATACAGTACCCTTTTTCTGCTTTTTATATTCTGGTCTAATTCATACTGAGCCTGTGAGCGTCTGTGTGTTACTCCGGAAATATATACGGAGATTTAAAATTACCCCAACACTGTATACAGCTGTACGCTTGTGATACAGTACCCTTTTTCTGCTATTTATATTCTGGTCTAATCCATACTGAGCCTGTGAGCATTTGTGTGTTACTCCAGAAATATATACGGAGATTTACAATTATCCCTAGACTGTATACAGCTGTGCACTACTGATACAGTACCCTTTTTCTGCTTTTTATATTCTGGTCTAATCTATACTGAGCCTGTGAGCGTCTGTGTGTTACTCCGGAAATATATACGGAGATTTACAATTACCTCTAGACTGTATAAAGCTGTACGCTTCTGATACATTACCCTTTTTCTGCTTTTTATATTCTGGTCTAATCCATACTGAGCCTGTGAAAGTCTGTGTCTGACTCTGGAAATATATACAGAGATTTACAATTACCCCTAGACTGTATACAGCTGTACGCTTCTGATACAGTACCCTTTTTCTGCTTTTTATATTCTGGTCTAATCCATACTGAGCCTGTGAGCGTCTGTGTGTTACTCCAGAAATATATACGGAGATTTACAATTATCCCTAGACTGTATACAGCTGTGCACTACTGATACAGTACCCTTTTTCTGCTTTTTATATTCTGGTCTAATCTATACTGAGCCTGTGAGCGTCTGTGTGTTACTCCGGAAATATATACAGAGATTTACAATTACCTCTAGACTGTATACAGCTGTACGCTTCTTATACATTACCCTTTTTCTGCTTTTTATATTCTGGTCTAATCCATACTGAGCCTGTGAGCATCTGTGTGTTACTCCGGAAATATATACGGAGATTTACAATTACCCTAGACTGTATACAGCTGTACGCTTCTGATACATTACCCTTTTTCTGCTTTTTATATTCTGGTGTAATCCATACTGAGCCTATGAGAGTCTGTGTGTTACTCCGGAAATATATACGGAGATTTACAATTACCCCTACACTGTATACAGCTGTACGCTTCTGATACATTACCCTTTTTCTGCAATTTATATTTTGGTGTAATCCATACTAAGCCTGTGAGAGTCTGTGTCTGACTCTGGAAATATATACGGAGATTTACAATTACCCCTAGACTGTATACAGCTGTACGCTTGTGATACAGTACCCTTTTTCTGCTTTTTATATTCTGGTGTAATCCATACTGAGCCTGTGAGAGTCTGTGTCTGACTCTGGAAATATATACGGAGATTTACAATTATCCCTAGACTGCATACAGCTGTACGCTTCTGATACATTACCCTTTTTCTGCTTTTTATATTCTGGTCTAATCCATACTGAGCCTGTGAGCGTCTGTGTGTTACTCTCGAAATATAGACGGAGATTTAGAATTTTCACCTTCACCGTATTCAGCTGTACGCTGCTGATACAGTACCATATATATGCTGGTATTTTGGGTACATTTCCCAAACATGAGGAAGTATGGTGGAAGAGGCCGTGGACGTGGCGTGGGGGGCCAGCTGGTACTGATGGTGGTGCATCTGCTGGTAGTGCCAAAAGCACAATAGCACCTAAGGCAGGAGTGTTGAGCCTGCGTCATTGTCTGGCTCCAGAAGGCCTGGAAGGCTCCCTTTTCGGGGAGTAGGTAAACCGCTTTTAAAGCGGAGCACCAGAACAGGTTTTGTCTTACATTGCCGAAACAGCCTCCAGCTCTATGCCTCCTCTTCTGAAGTTTCAAAATATGCAAGCACTGAGTCGTCAGTGCAGGCTTCTGGTCAGGAACAACACCTTTCCTTGTGTCCTTCACCCCCACTAAAAGTGAAGGATGCGGCAGGCAACACTTCAGATTACTCCATGGAGCTCTTTTCACATACCATGCCTGGGTTATCAAGTCAAATCTGAATTCCCCAGTCCAAGTTGAATCTGACATGGAGTGCACTGATGCACAACCACTGCTAGATGATTCTGTGGTACATTCACCCAGAGCACTACATTGCCCTCGCAGTCTACTGAGCCAGAATCTGACACTAATGAAACTCAGGTGCCCCTTCCCGCATACTATACCACCTTACACGGTGAACAGAGGAAGGCGCAGATGAAATTGAAAAGGAGTGATGGATGACCCAGTTGTTGACGCGGACTGGCATCCATTGGGGGAAGAAGGTGCCGCTGGCAATAGCTCAGAAGAGGAGGAGGATCCGCAGAAGGCATCGACATCGCAGCTGCGGTTATCTGGCAGGCCCGTAGCAGTCCAAAAACATGTTAAAAAAAACAAAAGAGTTGCAGACAGCTTGGCCAGACGGTCAAATTAGCACAGCGTGCAAGCCCTGAAAATTTATCCCATAGTTGGAAGAGTGCAGTGTGGCACTTTTTTGACCAAAATCCCTATTGATGAGGCAAAGGTTTATCTGTAAGAAGTGCAGAAGGACCTTTAGCCGAGGAAAAAATCTCCGAAATTTGAATACCAGTTGCATGCTTAGACATTTAATAAAACATGCACTTGCAAGCGTGGACGGACTACAAAACCTCAGGTAGCACATGTGCACCTGCTCCAACTGAAGGTAGCCAGCAACCACTCCATCGCTTCCCCACTGAAAGCCCACCGGTTAGCACACCACCAGCAAGAAATGTTGAGGTGTCGTCGCAAGGCCAAGCCGTCAGGGAATCACAATGTTTTTGCAATGAAAGACTGAATCTAGGCCATCACCACCATCACCATCACCAACCCCCTCTCAGTCCGCCATGTCCACCGCTAGTTCCCCCATATGCAGCTCTCAAGTCCAGCTCACCCTAGCAGACACTCTGAGTAGGACAAGAAAGTACTCATCCGCGTACACTGGCTTTGAACGCCTACATTGCCAAACTGATCTCATTAGAGATGATGCCCTTCCGTTTGGTTGAAAGCGCAGCGTTCCGAGAGCTCATGGCCTACGCTTTCCCACGCTATGACCTACCCAGTCGCCACTTCTTTTCTAGAAAAGCCATCCCTGCCCTCCACCTGCATGTGAAAGACCGCATTGTCCATGGACTCAAACAATTAGTGAGTGGAAAGGTGCACCTCACAACAGATGCATGGGCAAGGAGGCATGGCCAGGGCCGTTACGTGTCCATCACTGCGCACTGGGTTAATGTGGTGGATGCAGGTCCACAGGGGACAGCGGCGTGGGACAGTGCTGCCCAGTCCACGGTATAGGCAACATTGGCTGTAGGCGTTCGACCCACTCCTACTCCCTCCTCCTCTAGAAGCGAAAGCTCGTCACAGAGCGCAGTCGCACGAGCACTCCATCCGCAATTGCCAGTGTTGCACACGAGGTGTCCACGATCGAACAGCTAGTGGTAAGCGTCAGCAGGCTGTTTTAAAGATGATGTCTTTGGGTGACAATAGACACAACCGCGGAGGTACTGGCTGACTACTTGCACGAGAATACTGAGTCATGGCTGGGCAGTCTCATCTTGAGCCAGGCAAGGTAGTAATGATAGCGGCCGTAATTTTGTGGCGGCCCATTAGCCCTGGCAAACTCAGACACATTCCTTGCCTGGCTCACACCTTGAACCTGGTGGTGCAGTGCTTCATAAATAATTATCGGAGTTACCAGCCCTGCTCCATAAGGTGCAAAGACTGTGCTTGCACATCAATCGCTCGCCCGTAGACTCCAGTCTTATGCACATCCTCCCTAAGCACCGCCTAATCATAGACGATGCAACAAGTGGAACTCCACCAATGCACATGGTTTTGAGAGCTGTGCGAACAGAGGCAGGCTGTAATACATTTGTGGTAGGATCCACGGGCAGGCAGTTTGAGGGCGGACATGGAGTTGTCGGGTGTGCAGTGGTCAAAGCTAAAGACCTCTGCAAAGTCCTTCGTATTTTGGGGAATGCACAGACGACGCCATCATAAGCATGAGCATCCCACTTATGCGTCTGCTCATGCAAACTTTGACGCACATTAAGGATCAGGCGTCTGCAGCGGAGGATGAAGAGGAGGAGGAGTGAAGCCTTATTGACAGTCAGCCATTGTCTGCTCAGGGAACTGTCCTGGACGAGGTGGAGGAAGAAGAGGAGGAGGAGGATGAGGGTGAGGGGATGATTATTTTGGGGAGGAGGATGATTCTCAGGGCAAGAGAAAATGTTGGCTTGCCAAGGTCAGGTACAGGGTTTGTGCGTGACTGAAGGGGTGTGGATTTGGCAGAAAGTGCTCCTCCACCCACCATGGCAGTGCATCATTGACACCTGGAACATTGTTCCACATGTGTGATTATGTCTTGCGGATCCTAAAAAGGGAACCCGCATTGCCAAAATTATGAAGGATGATGACTACTGGTTGGCCACATCCTCGATCCACGCTATAAAGGCAAATTACAAACATCATGCCACAAAGAACCTAGAGCTAATATTGGCCAACAAACAAGCAACTCTGGTAAACCGTTTTGGTTAGAGGCATTCCCAGCACACAGCAGCGGTGCAGGTTCTACCACGAGCCGTACTGGGCCAAACGGAAGGAGGTGTTCGTGGTGCACACAGCGGAGTGGCGTTGGAGACAGGGGTTTCATGACCATGTTGTGGACTGATTTCTCGAGTAACGCTCACACGACTGGTAATACTGAATCGATTGCAACAGACAGGAGACAGAAGTTGTCAACTATGGTTCAAAATTACCTCTCCTGCCCTATCGATGTTTTCCCTCCAGGTCATTCCCCTTTGACTACTGGGCCTTAAACTGGACACCTGGCCTGAATTGGCACAATATGCCTTACAGGAGCTCGCTTGTCCTGCTGGTAGTGTGCTATCAGAAGAGTCTTCAGTGCTGCTGGATCAATCCTGACAGAAAGAAGGACCCGGCTGTCGACCCAAAATGTTGGTGATCTCACCTTCATTAAATGAACCATGCTGGGGTTTTCAAAGGATTTTGTACCCCCTTCCCCTGATGACACATAGGTTGCCACAAATGGCTCGCTTTGTCCTCCTCTTCCTCTGACTTCTCCAATTCCTCCATTTGCACTGCTGAACGTCCTGCCTACACCTCAACAAATGACATTTTTCCACCTTCTTAACTGGGCTGTACCCAAGTGCTGTGCCCTAAGCAGGTGGGGGGGTCCACTTGTGGGCGACGGCACTGGCACAGGGCCCCTCTTAGTACGCAAAAGTGTCTCTGAGGTGGGAGGGTCCACTCGCCGTCAGACACATTGGCGTACTTGAGGGGCCCTGTGTCAGTGCCGTCGTCCACAGTGGACCCCCCACCTGCTCAGGGCCCCAGCACTTGCAATACTTACCTCTCCCTGCTCCACCGCTGTGACGTCTTCCGCGCTTCCTGACAGTGACATTCAGTCAGAGAGCGCGATGACGTCACGCTGTACGCCTCTGCCTGAACAGTCCAAGTGCAGAGAGCTGGAAGATGGTGACGCTGAGGAGTCCCAGAGTAAGCAGGCCCAGCGAGGAGAAGTATTCATTATTTTTAAATGTTTGGAGCAATATATGGGGCCCATATACACTGGAGAATTATAAATAGGGCCCCATCATACAATGGAGCATCATCCATGAGGCCCATTATACACTGGAGCATTATAAAATGTGGCCCATCATACACTGGAGCATAATATATGGGGCCCATTATACCTGGAGCATCATATACGGGGCCCATTTACACTGGAGCATTATAAATGGGGCCATTATACACTGGAGCAATTATTAAATGGGGCCCATTATACACTGGATCATCATATACGGGGCCCATTATACACTGGAGCATTAAATGGGGCCCATTATACACTGAAGCATCATATACGGGGCCCATTTACTGCATTATAAATGGGCCCATTTAATTAAATGGGGCCCCATTATACATGGAGCATCATATACGGGGCCCATTATACACTGGAGCATCATATACGGGGCCCTTATACACTGGGGCATCATATATGGGGCCAATTATACACTGAAGCATCATATAGGGGCCCATTATACACTGGAGCATTATAAATGGGGCCATCATACACGGAGCATCATATACGGGGCCATTTACACTGGCCATTAAAAATGGGGCCCATTATATTGGAGCATTATATAGGCCCATCATACACGGGAGCATCATATACGGGGCCCATTATACACTGGCGCTTTATAAATGGGGCCCATTATACACTGGCGCATTATAAATGGGGCCATTATACACGGAGCATCATATACGGGGCCCATTATACACTGGGCATTATAAATGGGGCCCATTATACACTGGAGCATCATATACGGGGCCCATTATACACTGGAGCTTATAAATAGGCCCATATACAACTGGAGCATCATATAGGAGGCCCATTATACACTGGGAGCATTATAAATGGGCCCATCATACAGGAGCATCATTATAGGGGCCCATTATACACTGGGCATAAAGGGGCCCATTATAATGGAGCATTATATGGGCCCATTATACACTGGACATTATAAAGGGGCCCATTATAACTGGGCATATAAAGGGCCCATTTACACTGGAGCATTATAAAGGGGCCCATTATACATGGAGCATATATAAGGGGCCCATTATACACTGGAGCATTATAAAGGGGCCATTATACACTGGAGCATTATAGGGGCCCATTATACACTGGAGCATCATAACGGGGCCCATTATACACTGGAGCATATAAGGGGCCCATATACACTGGGCATATAATGGG
Source organism: Oophaga sylvatica (assembly GCA_033576555.1). Lineage (NCBI taxonomy): Eukaryota > Metazoa > Chordata > Amphibia > Anura > Dendrobatidae > Oophaga > Oophaga sylvatica. The sequence goes on from JARQOD010000912.1 coordinate 75,147, forward strand.
GCCCATTATACCTGAAGCATCATATACGGGGCCCATTATACACTGGAGCATTATAAATGGGGCCCATATAATAGACATTATATACGGGGCCCATTATACACTGGCATTAAAAATGGGGCCCTTATATATGGAGCATTTAATAGGCCCATCATACACTGGAGCATCAATAGGGGCCCATTATACACTGGCATTATAAATGGGGCCCATTATACATGGGCGCCCATTATAAATGGGGCCCAATATAGTATAACTGAGCATCATATGGGGCCCATTATACACTGGGCATTATAAATGGGGCCCATTATACACTGGAGCAACTATACGGGGCCCATATACACTGGAGCATTATAAAGGGGCCCATTATACACTGGAGCATCATATGGGCCCATTATAATGGAGCATTATAAAGGGGCCATTATACACTGGAGCATCATATGGGCCCATTATACACTGGAGCATTATAAATGGGGCCCATCATACACTGAGCACATATGGGGCCCATTAATTGGGATTATTTTGGTCCTCATACACGGAGATCATCCAGGGGGCCCATCTTACGGGAAATTTAATGGAGCACATTTGGGGCCTTTTTTGTATGGACATTATTGGGCCCTAAATAATGTATGGGCTTTTTATGCGCCATTATATTTAAGAGAATATGTGGGCTCATTATACTCATGGGACCGTCCTATACTGTATGGCACATTATATGGGGCCCTTTATTTTTTGTAGTGGGGAGAGCGGGAAAAAACGGCAAATCACCAAAAGGCTGAAATCTACGGATTGCGTCCCCTGACTAAAACCCACAACAAAGGCAGCCGTGGAGGTTCCTAGTTGGTCCTAGACCCTCGTAAAGCCTGAGGGTTAACTACACCCAAAGATAGAAAAGGAAAGCTATCTCCCCGGAGCAGTCCCAAAACATAGGAAGCCCCCAAACATGCAATGGCGGCCAGACAAGAGGAAATACAGAACAGACAGAAAATAGACTGAGCAAACGTTGGGGCCCAATCTGCCTAGAAGAAAAAGGTAGGAAGGATACTTACTGCAACCCAAAAAAAAACCCAAAAAAACCAACGCTACTAATTCAAAAAACCTGGATACCCCGACCTCTACCACCTAAATTATTCTCTGGTGTCACAAAATAAGCAGCAGCTACAGAAAAAACTGGAAAAGGAAATGAACAAATAAAGAGGCCCAGGGAACGAGGGAGCCCAAGCCCCCGGGGAGGGGGCCCTGGCTAACTTCACAGAAATGCAAAAAAAATACGCAAATGGTAAGCACAAAAACAAAAAACAAAAAAATATCTTATCTAAAGGCAGGAGAAGAGGCAAGACCGCAAGCTTCCAAGTGAACCAGGAAACAAAGTTGAGACAAGAACAATTGATCACCGGAACCATGTGGGAGGGAACCCCCTTATATCCACCGTCCTGATTCCTGATTGCCAATCCTCATTGAATGGTTCATATGTTTGAACCCCGAGGGGCTTCTGCTCAAATTCATTTCTAAACATTCACAACAGGGACATCAAAACTGGAGCTTATTTTGGAGTCATCATATACTGTATGAAACATTATAGGGACCAATAATTCGTATGGACAATTATGGGGGTCATTATTCTGTATAGCAATATATGGGGCCATTATTTTGTATGAGCCTATGTGGTGGCCATAAACTGTAAAGGAATATACTGTCCGGTTTTTGAGCTATTGTAAATTTACAATAGATATCACTCATGTAAGGAAAAGTGAAGTATTTGCATTGTACAAAACCTTATTTCTGTGCCCTATCGGAGCATCATGAATTTTGGTCTGTGTTAAAGGGGGCCCAAGGCATCTTTGCCCGGGGCCCCTGAAAACCCGGGGGCCAGCCCTACCCGCCCCCACAACTTTAGCAAATAACCCCCAGTTTTCAATGCGAACTTTTATTATAAAGTAAATTAAAGTTGTGAAGTTAAGTAATAAAATTGATGTTTGCATTGAAATGTGCCTGTAGGTGTTTACTGTCCTCCACTCCATGGCGACTTCCCCTTGACTTTGGGTTACGTGCTTCAGTCGACACCGACTTTTCCCCATAGTCGGCCCATTTGTTCGACTCGATTTTTGAGAAACCCGACCGACCCTCCAAAAGGCAAAAATCGCCATCTCTACTTCATAATGCTGGCTCCTTTTGGGTCCCCGCAACTTCACCCTGCAGCGTGATATGGCTGAGTTCTCCTGTACAATGAAACAAATTATCATCATGTAAAAACATTGTCCAAATTATCAAATCTGAATTTAACTGAAGTACCCCAAACTGGAGGATTGTCAGAGACTTTTTGAGCGACCAACCGTCCCAAAATTGTCCCCAAAAAAAATTTGTTTGGAAGGTTCTCGGAACCCCCTACTTCCCTCAACCCTCTCCCCAGCACCCAGTCCAAAACGCTGACCATCCGCAATCGGGAAAACCCCCAAATTTTATTGATACCAGGGTCTTCCCAAGGATAAGTCTTCAGGGAACACCATTCACGGATGAAAGTTTAATCTTCACCAGTGTCCTTGAGCCCCACAATACAAAAAAAAGGGTAGCACACTGCAGCGCTATAGCTTGCAAACACAAATATAAAAAGAATTGCATCTACTACCCTTTTTTTTTGTATGTAAAGGTTGGGACTCTGGGTTTAGCACCTGTTCACCGGATTATTTTGGATGTCCGGTCAGTTTTTTATATTATTCATTTACCTTCTACCTAGCACTCCACTGTTGGTAAAAGGCTTTTTAATTTCACCAGGTTCTCACCCCCTCCACAGAGATGTAGATTTTAGTCTTAAGAGAGGGTTCATATGTTCCCATGCAGACAGACTTTTAAGCGGGATTGGCATTATTAGGACCGATATACAGAAGAGCCTTGACGTGGCTTCAGGCCCAAATTTGGCCATTTATGCGCTAAACTTCTTTCATATTTCAAGGCAGTGATGCAATTATTTTTCATATTTCGTGTTTCAACTATAGCGCTGCAGTGTGCTACCCTTTTTTCTTGTTGGGTGAGTTGTGATCGGGTTTTGACCGTTCACAATGGATTATGTTTGGATGTGGGCCCGTCAGTTTTTTTACTTGAGCCCCCACAATGACTGTGCGCCCACAAACTGACTGCAAGTTGTACAGGCCCTCTCAACTGCTCCACCCACAAAAATAATAGCTGCATTGGGTCCCCCGACTTTGAATTTGGTTTTTCTTCGTCTCTCCTGGAGGTGGTAATAATAGTCCAGTTGGTTTAGGTAAAGCCCAGCGAGAATCAAATGTCGGCAAAATGCCGTGGGTAATACCCTGGAGGAAGTGGCAGGGAAATGGTGTCGCTTACCTCCCTTTCCAGCTAGTGACAACTGATTCTGCATTCATGTGTTGATTGGCCTCATAGGTACCGGCAACCGAAATGCTTTAGCAGCCCCTTTTGACTCCTGGTCGTCCGAACATCACACCTCCAGGGCAGCAAAGTTGCAGAAATGGTCCTTTATATCAGTCCTTCAACTCCCGAAAGGGGTAATTAAAAACTTGGCCCTGTTCAAAGTTGATTCTGGTCCGTTCCATACACCAAAAGTTCACTTGCAGGTCTGGAACTTTTTGCACTGTCTTCGGGATCATCTGATTTCCTTACAGAGCCTGCTTGAGGCATAAAAGTCTCCATCTTGTTCTTGAGGGGGGGGCGAACACCCCAGACTTTCCTTTTAGGCCTGGGGTTATGTATAGAACTCAGGTCATCGGGCAAGTGGGGATTGACTGGCTTTAATTTCCCACATTTAGACACAACAGGGCTCTCCAAATGCAACATTACACCCACAGAACATTCCTAAAATGGCCTTCCAAAACGTCACTCCATC
>JARQOD010000912.1:79099-117762 GCA_033576555.1 Oophaga sylvatica
TATGCAGATTGCCAGACTGGTGGGTGATTCCTGGTGTTTACCTGGTGGATGGCTAGCTGCGTCTTCCCTGGTACCAGTGAAAGTGGTCGGGCAGAGCTAGAATACCTCACTCAGCTGTGACCTCTGGTCCAGGGACAACTGCCGGTTGAATTCCACATCCTCAATAGATCATGCATTCTGGGCACTCCGATTGAGGGTGACATGTTGTGATTTGGTAGCTGAGGAGTGCAGGTAAAAAAGGCAATACACCAGAGCAGTTGGAATCTATGAGATTGCAGTACCCTGACTAACCACCACAACTAGAGGCAGCCGTGGAGCGTTCCTACGTTGGTCCTAGACGCCTCGTCACAGCCTGAGAAACTAACTATACCTAAAGATAGAAAGAGGAAAGTTATCTGCCCCGGAGCAGATCCCCAAAGATAATAGAAAGCCCCCAAACATGTAATGGCGGTTAGACAAGATGAAATACTGACACAGACAGAAAATAGTATGAGCAAACGTTGGGGCCCAAACTATCTAAATAGAAAAGGATAGGAAGGGCACTTACTGCAATCCCAAAAAACCCTGAAAAGCACCAACTCTACTAATTTCAAAACACCTGAGATCACACGACCTCTACCACCTAAATTAGTTCTCTGGTGTAACAAAATCAAAACAGCAGCCACTGAAAAAACTGGAAAAAGCAAATGTACAAAACATCAGTGGCTGAACTGAACTGAGAGGGCAAAAGCCCCCGGAGGGGACCCTGAAGGCCCCCACAGAAGTGCAGGACAAAATGCAAAAATTAAGCACAAAAACAAAAAGAAGAAAATGTCTTATCTGTTAGCAGGAGATGCAGACACGACACAGCAGGCTACAAAGGAAACAGGAATCAAGGATTGAGACCAGAACAATTGATCACCGGCAACCCTGATGGGAAGGCGACTCCCTTACATAAGACCAGTCAGTAACACCTGATTCCCAATCCTCACAATCTTCACTGGACAGTCCAGTACCGCTTGTAACCACCAGAGGGAGCCTCTGCTCAGAACTCATCTCAAGTCCATTCACAACAGTGACAGCAGCGATGTAGGCTGTCTCCTAGGGGCACAACACTTTCCCACCATCCTGGCACGCTGGGATAACACTTTCCCACTCTCCTGACAGGTTCTGGATAAGACTTTCCTACCACCCTGAGAGACTGTGGGTGCCACTTTCACACCACCCTGACAGGCTGGGGATACCACTTTGCATCCATCCTGAAGGGCTGTGGTTAACGCTTTCCCACCCTTCTGACAGGCTGGGAAGCCACTTTCACAATATAGTGACAGGCTGAGGGCAACACTTTCCCAACCTCCCCCAATACCTTAGGAGCAGTGCTAATCATCGGGCAGCTACCACCGGCCATGTCACAGTCCGTCGTGAAGCTGCACGTGACCACCTTCTTCATGATCCTCGTGCCTGTCCCCATTACCCTTAGCACTAGAGTTGAGCGAAACAGGTCGGTCAGATTCAAAAGTCGCCGACTTTCGCCAAAGTCGGGTTTCACAGAGCGAAACCCGACCATAGCATGAGGTCGGCCATGCGGTCGTCGACCCAAGCGCCAAAGTCAGTTTTCCCATAATGCTTGCAGGCGCCTTTTCTCAGCCAATGAGCAAGGACGTACACTGTGGGCAATGAGATGACATGGGCAGCGTCCACCACCATCTTAGAGAAGGGCATTGCAGTGATTGGCTTGCTTTGTGTGGCGTCATTGTGTCTATAAAAGCCCTGACCGCCGACCGCCATTTTACTTCTGCGTAGGGAGAGGTTGCTGACGCTGTTTATCAGTAGGGAGAGAGTTAGGGCTGGAAAGAGAAGTTCTTCTGTGCTTGTGCTGATAGCAATTGTGCTGTACAGTTAGTGTGCAGTGACAGGGGAGGATTTTGTTGTGTGCAGCAGCGCTGGTTAATAGGCTGCCTGATAGATGTATTGCTGTGTGTACACTGCTGAGCAGACTGCTTTTTACCAGCACTAATACTTTTATTCTTTTTTTTCTGCACAGTTACCGAGCGTTCATTTTTTCCCACACAATATAGAACTGTACGCTCCTCACACACTATCGTGTACCGGCTGGTATCACGGACAAATACATGCTGACTATCTGTGTGTGACTCCGGAAATACATACGGAGATTTACAATTACCCCTAGACTGTATACAGCTGTACGCTTCTGATACAGTACCCTTTTTCTGCTTTTTATATTCTGGTGTAATCCATACTGAGCCAGTGAGCGTCTGTGTCTGACTCCGGAAATATATACGGAGATTTACAATAACCCCTAGACTGTATACAGCTGTATACAGCTGTACACTTGTGATACAGTACCCTTTTTCTGCTTTTTATATTTATTTATATTTATATTATGGTCTAATCCATACTGAGCCTGTGAGCGTCTGTGTCTGATTCTGGAAAATATATACGGAGATTTACAATTATCCCTAGACTGTATACAGCTATAAGCTTCTGATACATTACCCTTTTCTGCTTTTTATATTCTGGTCTAATCCATACTGAGCCTGTGAGCGTCTGTGTCTGATTCTGGAAATATATACGGAGATTTAAAATTACCCCAACACTGTATACAGCTGTACGCTTGTGATACAGTACCCTTTTTCTGCTTTTTATATTCTGGTCTAATCCATACTGAGCCTGTGAGCGTCTGTGTGTTACTCCAGAAATATATATGGAGATTTACAATTACCCCTAGACTGTATACAGCTGTACGCTTCTGATACATTACCCTTTTTCTGCTTTTTATATTTTGGTGTAATCCATACTGAGCCTGTGAGAGTCTGTGTCTGATTCTGGAATATATACGGAGATTTACAATTATCCCTAGACTGTATACAGCTGTAAGCTTCTGATACATTACCCTTTTCTGCTTTTTATATTCTGGTCTAATCCATACTGAGCCTGTGAGCGTCTGTGTGTTACTCCGGAAATATATACGGAGATTTAAAATTACCCCTAGACTGTATACAGCTGTACGCTTGTGATACAGTACCCTTTTTCTGCTTTTTATATTCTGGTCTAATTCATACTGAGCCTGTGAGCGTCTGTGTGTTACTCCGGAAATATATACGGAGATTTAAAATTACCCCAACACTGTATACAGCTGTACGCTTGTGATACAGTACCCTTTTTCTGCTATTTATATTCTGGTCTAATCCATACTGAGCCTGTGAGCATTTGTGTGTTACTCCAGAAATATATACGGAGATTTACAATTATCCCTAGACTGTATACAGCTGTGCACTACTGATACAGTACCCTTTTTCTGCTTTTTATATTCTGGTCTAATCTATACTGAGCCTGTGAGCGTCTGTGTGTTACTCCGGAAATATATACGGAGATTTACAATTACCTCTAGACTGTATAAAGCTGTACGCTTCTGATACATTACCCTTTTTCTGCTTTTTATATTCTGGTCTAATCCATACTGAGCCTGTGAGCATCTGTGTGTTACTCCGGAAATATATACGGAGATTTACAATTACCCCTAGACTGTATACAGCTGTACGCTTCTGATACATTACCCTTTTTCTGCTTTTTATATTCTGGTGTAATCCATACTGAGCCTATGAGAGTCTGTGTGTTACTCCGGAAATATATACGGAGATTTACAATTACCCCTACACTGTATACAGCTGTACGCTTCTGATACATTACCCTTTTTCTGCAATTTATATTTTGGTGTAATCCATACTAAGCCTGTGAGAGTCTGTGTCTGACTCTGGAAATATATACGGAGATTTACAATTACCCCTAGACTGTATACAGCTGTACGCTTGTGATACAGTACCCTTTTTCTGCTTTTTATATTCTGGTGTAATCCATACTGAGCCTGTGAGAGTCTGTGTCTGACTCTGGAAATATATACGGAGATTTACAATTATCCCTAGACTGCATACAGCTGTACGCTTCTGATACATTACCCTTTTTCTGCTTTTTATATTCTGGTCTAATCCATACTGAGCCTGTGAGCGTCTGTGGTTACTCTCGAAATATAGACGGAGATTTAGAATTTTCACCTTCACCGTATTCAGCTGTACGCTGCTGATACAGTACCATATATATGCTGGTATTTTGGGTACATTTTCCCAAACATGAGGAAGTATGGTGGAAGAGGCCGTGGACGTGGGCGTGGGGGGCCAGCTGGTACTGATGGTGGTGCATCTGCTGGTAGTGCCAAAAGCACAATAGCACCTAAGGCAGGAGGTGTTGAGCCTGCGTCATTGTCTGGCTCCAGAAGGCCTGGAAGGCTCCCTTTTCGGGGAGTAGGTAAACCGCTTTTAAAGCCGGAGCACCAGAAACAGGTTTTGTCTTACATTGCCGAAACAGCCTCCAGCTCTATCGCCTCCTCTTCTGAAGTTTCAAAATATGCAAGCACTGAGTCGTCAGTGCAGGCTTCTGGTCAGGAACAACACCTTTCCTTGTGTCCTTCACCCCCACTAAAAGTGAAGGATGCGGCAGGCAACACTTCAGATTACTCCATGGAGCTCTTTTCACATACCATGCCTGGGTTATCAAGTCAAATCCTGAATTCCCCAGTCCAAGTTGAATCTGACATGGAGTGCACTGATGCACAACCACTGCTAGATGATTCTGCTGGTACATTCACCCAGAGCACTACATTGCCCTCGCAGTCTACTGAGCCAGAATCTGACACTAATGAAACTCAGGTGCCCCTTCCCGCATACTATACCACCTTACACGGTGACACAGAGGAAGGCGCAGATGAAATTGAAAAGGAGGTGATGGATGACCCAGTTGTTGACGCGGACTGGCATCCATTGGGGGAAGAAGGTGCCGCTGGCAATAGCTCAGAAGAGGAGGAGGATCCGCAGAAGGCATCGACATCGCAGCTGCGGTTATCTGGCAGGCCCGTAGCAGTCCAAAAACATGTTAAAAAAAACAAAAAGAGTTGCAGGACAGCTTGGCCAGACGGTCAAATTAGCACAGCGTGCAAGCCCTGAAAATTTATCCCATAGTTGGAAGAGTGCAGTGTGGCACTTTTTTGACCAAAATCCTATTGATGAGGCAAAGGTTATCTGTAAGAAGTGCAGAAGGACCTTTAGCCGAGGGAAAAATCTCCGAAATTTGAATACCAGTTGCATGCTTAGACATTTAATAAACATGCACTTGCAAGCGTGGACGGACTACAAAACCTCAGGTAGCACATGTGCACCTGCTCCAACTGAAGGTAGCCAGCAACACTCCATCGCTTCCCCCACTGAAAGCCCACCGGTTAGCACACCACCAGCAAGAAATGTTGAGGTGTCGTCGCAAGGCCAAAGCAGTCAGGGAATCACAATGTTTTTGCAATGAAAGACTGAATCTAGGCCATCACCACCATCACCATCACCAACCCCCTCTCAGTCCGCCATGTCCACCGCTAGTTCCCCCATATGCAGCTCTCAAGTCCAGCTCACCCTAGCAGACACTCTGAGTAGGACAAGAAAGTACTCATCCGCGTACACTGGCTTTGAACGCCTACATTGCCAAACTGATCTCATTAGAGATGATGCCCTTCCGTTTGGTTGAAAGCGCAGCGTTCCGAGAGCTCATGGCCTACGCTGTCCCACGCTATGACCTACCCAGTCGCCACTTCTTTTCTAGAAAAGCCATCCCTGCCCTCCACCTGCATGTGAAAGACCGCATTGTCCATGGACTCAAACAATTAGTGAGTGGAAAGGTGCACCTCACAACAGATGCATGGGCAAGGAGGCATGGCCAGGGCCGTTACGTGTCCATCACTGCGCACTGGGTTAATGTGGTGGATGCAGGGTCCACAGGGGACAGCGGCGGTGGGACAGTGCTGCCCAGTCCACGGTATAGGCAACAGTTGGCTGTAGGCGTTCGACCCACCTCCTACTCCTCCTCCTCTAGAAGCGAAAGCTCGTCAACAGAGCGCAGTCGCACGAGCACTCCATCCGCAATTGCCAGTGTTGCACACGAGGTGTCCCACGATCGAACAGCTAGTGGTAAGCGTCAGCAGGCTGTTTTAAAGATGATGTCTTTGGGTGACAATAGACACACCGCGGAGGTACTGGCTGACTACTTGCATCGAGAAACTGAGTCATGGCTGGGCAGTCTACATCTTGAGCCAGGCAAGGTAGTAAGTGATAGCGGCCGTAATTTTGTGGCGGCCATAGCCCTGGCAAAACTCAGACACATTCCTTGCCTGGCTCACACCTTGAACCTGGTGGTGCAGTGCTTCATAAATAATTATCCGGAGTTACCAGCCCTGCTCCATAAGGTGCAAAGACTGTGCTTGCACATCAATCGCTCGCCCGTAGACTCCAGTCGTATGCACATCCTCCCTAAGCACCGCCTAATCATAGACGATGCAACAAGGTGGAACTCCACCATGCACATGGTTGAGAGGCTGTGCGAACAGAGGCAGGCTGTAATACATTTGTGGTAGGATCCACGGGCAGGCAGTTTGAGGGCGGACATGGAGTTGTCGGGTGTGCAGTGGTCAAAGCTGAAAGACCTCTGCAAAGTCCTTCAGTATTTTGGGGAATGCACAGACGACGCCATCATAAGCATGAGCATCCCACTTATGCGTCTGCTCATGCAAACTTTGACGCACATTAAGGATCAGGCGTCTGCAGCGGAGGATGAAGAGGAGGAGGAGTGAAGCCTTATTGACAGTCAGCCATTGTCTGCTCAGGGAACTGTCCTGGACGAGGTGGAGGAAGAAGAGGAGGAGGAGGATGAGGGTGAGGGGGATGATTATTTTGGGGAGGAGGATGATTCTCAGGGGGCAAGAGAAAATGTTGGCTTGCCAAGGTCAGGTACAGGGTTTGTGCGTGACTGAAGGGATGTGGATTTGGCAGAAAGTGCTCCTCCACCCACCACTGGCAGTGCATCATTGACACCTGGAACATTGTTCCACATGTGTGATTATGTCTTGCGGATCCTAAAAAGGGAACCCCGCATTGCCAAAATTATGAAGGATGATGACTACTGGTTGGCCAGCATCCTCGATCCACGCTATAAAGGCAAATTACAGAACATCATGCCACAAGAGAACCTAGAGCTAATATTGGCCAACAAACAAGCAACTCTGGTAAACCGTTTGTTAGAGGCATTCCCAGCACACAGCAGCGGTGCAGGTTCTACCACGAGCCGTACTGGGCCAAACGGAAGAGGTGTTCGTGGTGCACACAGCCGAAGTGGCGTTGGAGACAGGGGTTTCATGACCATGTTGTGGACTGATTTCTCGAGTAACGCTCACACGACTGGTAATACTGAATCGATTGCAACAGACAGGAGACAGAAGTTGTCAACTATGGTTCAAAATTACCTCTCCTGCCCTATCGATGTTCTCCCTCACAGGTCATTCCCCTTTGACTACTGGGCCTGTAAACTGGACACCTGGCCTGAATTGGCACAATATGCCTTACAGGAGCTCGCTTGTCCTGCTGGTAGTGTGCTATCAGAAAGAGTCTTCAGTGCTGCTGGATCAATCCTGACAGAAAGAAGGACCCGGCTGTCGACCCAAAATGTTGGTGATCTCACCTTCATTAAAATGAACCATGCTGGGGTTTCAAAGGATTTTGTACCCCCTTCCCCTGATGACACATAGGTTGCCAGCAAAATGGCTCGCTTTGTCCTCCTCTTCCTCTGACTTCTCCAATTCCTCCATTTGCAGCTGCTGAACGTCCTGCCTACACCTCAACATATGACAGTTTTTCCACCTTCTTAACTGGGCTGTACCCCAAGTGCCTGTGCCCTAAGCAGGTGGGGGGGGTCCACTTGTGGGCGACGGCACTGGCACAGGGCCCCTCTTAGTACGCAAAAGTGTCTCTGAGGGTGGGAGGGTCCACTCGCCGTCAGACACATTGGCGTACTATGAGGGGCCCTGTGTCAGTGCCGTCGTCCACAAGTGGACCCCCCCACCTGCTCAGGGCCCCAGCACTTGCAATACTTACCTCTCCCTGCTCCACCGCTGTGACGTCTTCCGCGCTTCCTGACAGTGACATTCAGGTCAGAGAGCGCGATGACGTCACGTCTGTACGCCCTCTGCCTGAACAGTCCAAGTGCAGAGAGCTGGAAGATGGTGACGCTGAGGAGTCCAGAGTAGAGCAGAGCCCAGCGAGGAGAGGTATTTCATTATTTTTAAATGTTTGGAGCAATATATGGGAAGCATTATACACTGGAGAATTATAAATAGGGCCCATCATACAATGGAGCATCATCCATGAGGCCCATTATACACTGGAGCATTATAAATGTGGCCCATCATACACTGGAGCATCATATATGGGGCCCATTATACACTGGAGCATCATATACGGGGCCCATTATACACTGGAGCATTATAAATGGGGCCCATTATACACTGGAGCATTATAAATGGGGCCCATTATACACTGGAGCATCATATACGGGGCCCATTATACACTGGAGCATTATAAATGGGGCCCATTATACACTGAAGCATCATATACGGGGCCCATTATACACTGGAGCATTATAAATGGGGCCCATTATACACTGGAGCATCATATACGGGGCCCATTATACACTGGAGCATCATATACGGGGCCCATTATACACTGGAGCATCATATACGGGGCCCATTATACACTGGGGCATCATATATGGGGCCCATTATACACTGAAGCATCATATACGGGGCCCATTATACACTGGAGCATTATAAATGGGGCCCATCATACACTGGAGCATCATATACGGGGCCCATTATACACTGGCGCATTAAAAATGGGGCCCATTATATATGGAGCATTATATAGGCCCATCATACACTGGAGCATCATATATCGGGGCCCATTATACACTGGCGCATATAAAGGGGCCCATTATACACTGGGCATTATAAATGGGGCCCATTATACACTGGAGCATCATAACGGGGCCCATTATACACTGGCGCATTATAAATGGGGCCCATTATACACTGGAGCATCATATACGGGGCCCATTATACACTGGAGCATTATAAATGGGGCCCATTATACACTGGAGCATCATATACGGGGCCCATTATACACTGGAGCATTATAAATGGGGCCCATTATACACTGGAGCATCATATACGGGGCCCATTATACACTGGAGCATTATAATGGGGCCCATTATACACTGAAGCATCATATACGGGGCCCATTATACACTGGAGCATTATAAATGGGGCCCATCAACACTGGAGCATCATATACGGGGCCCATTATACACTGGCGCATTAAATAAAAATGGGGGCCCATTATAATGGAGCATTATATAGGCCCATTATACACTGGAGCATCATATACGGGGCCCATTATACACTGGAGCATTATAAATGGGGCCCATTATACACTGGAGCATCATATACGGGGCCCATTATACACTGGAGCATTATAAATGGGGCCCATTATACACTGGAGCATCATATACGGGGCCCATTATACACTGGAGCATTATAAATGGGGCCCATTATACACTGAAGCATCATATACGGGGCCCATTATACACTGGAGCATTATAAATGGGGCCCATCATACACTGGAGCATCATATACGGGGCCCATTATACACTGGCGCATTAAAAATGGGGCCCATTATATATGGAGCATTATATAGGCCCATCATACACTGGAGCATCATATACGGGGCCCATTATACACTGGCGCATTATAAATGTGGCCCATCATACACTGGAGCATCATATACGGGGCCCATTATACACTGGAGCATTATAAATGTGGCCCATCATACACTGGAGCATCATATACGGGGCCCATTATACACTGGAGCATTATAAATGGGGCCCATTATACACTGGAGCATCATATACGGGGCCCATTATACACTGGAGCATTATAAATGTGGCCCATCATACACTGGAGCATTATAAATGTGGCCCATTATACACTGAAGCATCATATACGGGGCCCATTATACACTGGAGCATTATAAATGGGGCCCATTATATATAGAGCATTATATACGGGGCCCATTATACACTGGAGCATTATAAATGGGGCCCATTATATATAGAGCATTATATAGGCCCATCATACACTGGAGCATCATCCATGGGGCCCATCATACACTGTAGCATTATAAATGGGGCCCATCATACACTGGAGCATAATATGGGGCCCATTATATATGGGGCATTATATAGGCCCATCATACACTGAAGCATCATCCATGGGGCCCATCATACACTGGAGCATTATAAATGGGGCCCATCATACACTGGAGCATCATATACGGGGCCCATCATACACTGGAGCATCATCCATGGGGCCCATCATACACTGGAGCATCATATGGGGCCCATTATATATGGAGCATTATATAGGACCATCATACACTGGAGCATCATGCATGGGGCCCATTATACACTGGAGCATTATAAATGGGGCCCATCATACACTAGAGCATCATATGGGGCCCATTATATATGGAGCATTATTTTGGTCCATCATACACTGGAGCATCATCCATGGGGCCCATCATATACTGGAGCATTATATGGAGCACATTTGGGGCCTATTTTGTATGGAGCATTATATGGGGCCCATCATATACTGTATGGAGCTTTATATGCGACTCATTATACTGTATAGAGCAATATGTGGGGCTCATTATACTCTATGGGGACCGTCCTATACTGTATGGCACATTATATGGGGACCTGTTATGTTTTGGTAGCTGAGGAGAGCAGGCAAAAACGGCAATACACCAGAAAGGCTGAAATCTACTGGATTGCAGTACCCTGACTAACCACCACAACCAAAGGCAGCCGTGGAGCGTTCCTACGTTGGTCCTAGACGCCTCGTCACAGCCTGAGAGGTTAACTACACCCAAAGATAGAAAGAGGAAAGCTATCTGCCCCGGAGCAGATCCCCAAAGAACATAGGAAGCCCCCAAACATGCAATGGCGGCCAGACAAGAGGAAATACAGACACAGACAGAAAATAGACTGAGCAAACGTTGGGGCCCAATCTGCCTAGACAGAAAAAGGATAGGAAGGATACTTACTGCAATCCAAAAAAAACCCTAAAAAAAACCAACGCTACTAATTGCAAAAACACCTGAGATCACACGACCTCTACCACCTAAATTAGTTCTCTGGTGTCACAAAACTAAGCAGCAGCTACAGAAAAAACTGGAAAAGGCAAATGAACAAATAACAGAGGCTCCAGAGGAACTGAGAGGAGCCCAAGCCCCCCGGGGAGGGGGACCTGGCTAACTTCACAGAAATGCAAAGAAATACGCAAATGGTAAGCACAAAAACAAAAAACAGAAAATATCTTATCTGAGAGCAGGAGAAGAGGCAAGACTCAGCAAGCTTCCAAGTGAACCAGGAAACAAAGTTGAGACAAGAACAATTGATCACCGGCAACCATGATGGGAGGGAACCTCCCTTATATCCAGCCAGTCCGTGATTCCTGATTGCCAATCCTCATTGAATGGTTCAGTACTGTTTGTAACCACCAGAGGGAGCTTCTGCTCAGAATTCATTTCTAAAACATTCACAACAGGGACCATCAAAAACTGGAGCATTATGTGGAGCTCATCATATACTGTATGAAACATTATATGGGACCAATTATTCTGTATGGAGCAATATATGGGGCTCATTATTCTGTATGGAGCAATATATGGGGCTCATTATTCTGTATGGAGCACTATGTGGTGGCCATAATACTGTATGAAGGAATATACTGTCCGGTTTTTGAGCTATTGTAGAATTTACAATAGATATCACTCATGTAATGGAAGAAGTGAAGTATTTGTCATTGTACTATACCTATATTTCTGTGCCGTATCGGAGCATCATGAATTGTGGTCTGTGTTAAAGGGGCCCACTGACACTCTTTGGCCCGGGGCCCATGAAAACCGGGAGCCAGCCCTACCCGCCCCCACAACTTTAGCCAAATAACCCCCAGTTTTCAATGCGTAACTATTATTATAAAGTAAATTAAAGTTGTGAAGCTTAAGTAATAAGAATTGATGTCGTTGGCATTGAAATGTGCACTGTAGGTGTTTACTGTCCTCCACTCCATGGCGACTTTGCTTCCCCATTGACTTTGGGTTACGTGCTTCAGTCGGATCACCGACTTTTCCCGATAGTCGGCCGATTTCGTTCGACTCGATTTTTGAGAAACCCGACTCGACCCTCCAAAAGGCAAAGTCGCTCATCTCTACTTAGCACTAATGCTGGCTCCTTTTAGGGGATCCCCAGCAACTTCACCCTGCAGCGTGATATGGCTGAGTTCTCCTGTACAATGAAACAAATTATCATCATGTAAAGCATTGCCATCCACATTATCAACATCTGAATTAACTGAAGTACCAGATCTGGAGGATTGTCAGAGACTTATTGAGCGACCAACCGTCCCAGATTGGTCCCCAATAAAACATTTGTTGGAAGGTTCTCGGACACCCCCTACTTCCCTCAACCCTCTCCTAGCACCCCAGTCCAGGAAAGCGCTGACCATCAGCAATCGGAAACCCCAATTTCATTGATAGCCAGGGTCTTCCCAAGGATAAGTTCTTCAGGGAACACCAATTCAGGGCGGATGAAAGTTTAATCTTCACCAGTGTCCTTGAGCCCCACAATACAAGAAAAAAGGGTAGCACACTGCAGCGCTATAGCTTGCAAACACGAAATATGAAAAATGAATTGCATCACTACTACCCTTTTTCTTGTATGTATATGAGTTGGTGACTCTGGGTTTAGCACCTGTTCACACTGGATCTATGTTTGGATGTGCCGGTCAGTTTTTTGATATGTATTCATTTACCTTCTACCTGAGCACTCCACCTGTTGGTCACAGGCTTTTTAATTACACCAGGTTCATCACCCCTCCACAGAGATGTAGATTTTAGTCTTAAGAGAGGATTCATATGTTCCCATGCAGACAGACTTTTCTAAGCGAGGATTGGCATTAGTTAGGACCTGATATACGAGAAGAGCCTTGACGTGGCTATCAGGCTCACATAATTTGGCCATCTTATGCGCTAAGACTTCTTTCATATTTCTAAGGCAGTGATGCAATTAATTTTTCATATTTCGTGTTTGCAAGCTATAGCGCTGCAGTGTGCTACCCTTTTTTCTTGTATGTGCGTGAGTTAGTGACTCTGGGTTTAGCACCTGTTCACACTGGATCTATGTTTGGATGTGCCAGTCAGTTTTTTGACTTGAGCCCCACAATGACTGTGTCGCCCACAGTAACTGACTGCAAGTTGTCACAGGCCCTCTCAACTGCTCCACCCACAAAAATAATAGCTGCATTGGGTCCCTTGACTTTGAATTTGGGTTTTTCTTCTGTCTCTCCTGGTAGGTGGTACTAATAGGTCCAGGTTGGTTGCAGGTAAAGCACCAGCGAGAATCAAATGTCGGCCAAGTGCCAGATGGGGTAATACCCCTGGAGGAGAAGCTGGCAGGGGCACTGGTGTCGCTTACCTCCCTTTCCAGCTAGTGACAACTGACTTCTGCATCTCATGTGTATGATTGGCCTCATAGGTACCGGCACTCTGAACTGCTTTAGCAGCCTACTTTGACTCCTGGTCTGTCACGAACTATCACACCTCCAGACAGCAAAGTTGCAGAAACTGGTCCTTTACTATCAAGTCCTTCAACTCCTCGAAGGTGGTAATCTAAAAACTTGGACCCACTGTTCAAAGTTGATTCTGAGTCCGTCTACCATATCACCAAAAGTTCACATTGCAGAGTCTGGAACTTTTTGCACTGCTCTTCAGGGATCATCTGATATTCCTTATCAGAGCCTGCTTGATGGCATCATAGTCTCCATCTTGTTCTTGAGGGGGTGCGGCGAACACCTCCAGAACTTTGCCTTGTAGGCCTGGGGTTATGTATAGAACTCACTGGTCATCGGGCAAGTGGTATTGACTGCAGCTCAACTTTCCACAGTTTAGACACAACAGGAGCTCTCCAAATGCAACATGACACCCACAGAACATTCCATCAAAATGTGCCTTCCAAAACGTCACTCCATCCATTCTGAGCCCTGCTGTGCGCCACACAGTAGTTTTCTCCCAAATATGGGGTATCTGTTTACTCAGGAGAAATTGTGCAACAAATGTTGGGGTCTATTTTTTCCTGTTACCCTTGTGAAAAAAAAAATTTGGGGCTAAAAAACATTTTTGTGGGGAAAATGTGATTTTTTTTATTTTTATTTTCATTGCTCATCATTATAAACTTCTATAAGCACCTGGGCATTCAAGGTACTCACCACACATCTAGATAAGTTCCTAGAGGGATCTAGATTCTAAAATGGGGTCACTTCTGGTGGTAGATTTCCATTCTTTAGGTAAATCAGGGGCTCTCCAAACGCAACCTGGTGTCTGCTAATAATTCCAGTTAATTTTGCATTCAAAAAGTCAAATGGCGCTCCTTCCCTTCCAAGCCCTACTGTGTGCCCAAACAGTAGATTTCCTCCACATATTGGGTATTTACGTACTCAGGACAAATTGCACAACAAATTGTATGATACATTTTCACCTGTTACCCTTGTGAAAATAAAAAAATGGAGCTAAAAGCACATTTTTGTGGCAAAAATGTCATTTTTTTATTTTTATGGCTCAACATAATAAACTTTTGTGAAGCACCTGGGGGTTAAGGTGTTCACCACACATCTAGATAAAGTTTCCACTGTTTAGGCACATCAGGGGCTCACTAAACACATCATGGCCTCCGCAAATGATTGCAGCAAATTTTGTTTTCCCCCACATATGGGATATCAGCGTACTCAGGAGAAATTGCACAACAAATGTGGTGTCCATTTTTCCTGTTATCCTTGCAAAAATAAAGAAATTGGGGTCAAAAGTACAATTTTTGTGAAAAAAGTTAAATGTTCATTTTTCCCTTCCACATTCCATTAATTCCTGTGAAGCACCTGAAGGGTTAATAAACTTCATGAATATGATTTTGAACACCTTGAGGGGTGCAGTTTTTATAATGGTGTCAATGTTGGGTATTTTCCCTCACACAGCCCCCTCAAAGTCACTTTTGTAAATTTTGTTGGAAAATTGAGAAATCGCCATTCAGCTTTTAACCCTTATAACTTCCTAAAAAAAAATTATGTTTCAAAAATTGTATTGATGTAAAGTAGACATGTGGGAAATGTTATTTATTAACTATTTTGTGTGACATAACTTTCTGGTTAAAGGGCATCAAAATTATAATTTTGAAACTTGCAACATTTTCCAAATTTTCGTGAAATTTCTGATATTTTCACAAATAAATGCAGGTCATATTGAACGAATTTTACCCCAATCATGAAGCACAATATGTCTTAAGAAAACAGTCCTAGAATCAGTGGGATCTGCTGAACCGTTCCAGAGTTATGACCTCATAAATTGACAGCGGTCAGAATTATAAAAATTGGCCTAGTCAGGAAGGTGAAAACAGGTTTCGGGGTGAAGGGGTTAATACACTGCTTGATTTTGCTTCATTTAATCCATGATGAAACCTATGATTTTACAATTACATAGATGACAATTAACTATGGTATTCTCTTGATTTGGGCTTTTCACGTCATCTGCTTAGCCCAGTAGCGTAGCTACCGGGGGGGCAGAGGGGGCGGTGGCCCCGGGCCCCGCACTCGGAGGGGGCCCACCTGGAGCTACGCTACTGTAACTGTATCGGTGTGCACAGCACGCCGACACAGTTACTTTCTGCGGCAGAGCAGGGAGAATCAATCTCCCTGCTCTGCCGCCCGGCCGCTATGGGGCCCCTGAGCAGGCGGTGGGGGGCCCGGTGCCAGCAGTGGGCCCCCCGCCCATCATCGGAGGATCAGCTGTATCGGCATCTAGCCAATACAGCTGACCGCATTTGAGAGAGAAGGAGCGAGCGCTCCTTCTCCCATAATCCCCCTCTCAGCGTCTGACAGCGGGCGCGATGACGTCACTGCCCGGCGCCGGCAGTCAGACGCTGAAAGGGAGAGCAGGGAGCAGCGCAGGAGCCTGGAGCAAGAGAGGTGAGTATTGGATTTATTTTTTTGTAAAGGGGGGCGTTATAAGTAAGGCTGCATATGGGGGTGCATTATAAGTACGGCTGCATATGGGGGTGCTTTATAAGTACGGCTGCATATGGGGGTGCATTATAAGTACGGCTGCATATGGGGGTGCATTATAAGTACGACTGCATATGGGGGTGCATTATAAGTACGGCTGCATATGGGGGTGCATTATAAGTACGGCTGCATATGGGGTACATTATAAGTACGGCTGCATATGGGGGTACATTATAAGTACTGCTGCATATGGGGGTGAATTATAAGTACGGCTGCATATGGGGGTGCATTATAAGTACTGCTGCATATGGGGGTGAATTATAAGTACGGCTGCATATGGGGGTGCATTATAAGTACGGCTGCATATGGGGGTGCATTATAAGTACGGCTGCATATGGGGATGCATTATAAGTACAGCTGCATATGGGGTACATTATAAGTACGGCTGCATATGGGGGTGCATTATAAGTACGGCTGCATATGGGGGTGCATTATAAGTACGGCTGCATATGGGGGTGCATTATAAGTACGGCTGCATATGGGGTACATTATAAGTACGGCTGCATATGGGGGTGCATTATAAGTACTGCTGCATATGGGGGTGAATTATAAGTACGGCTGCATATGGGGGTGCATTATAAGTACTGCTGCATATGGGGGTGCATTATAAGTACTGCTGCATATGGGGGTGAATTATAAGTACGGCTGCATATGGGGGTGCATTATAAGTACGGCTGCATATGGGGGTGCATTATAAGTACTGCTGCATATGGGGGTGAATTATAAGTACGGCTGCATATGGGGGTGCATTATAAGTACGGCTGCATATGGGGGTGCATTATAAGTACTGCTGCATATGGGGGTGCATTATAAGTACTGCTGCATATGGGGGTGAATTATAAGTACGGCTGCATATGGGGGTGCATTATAAGTACGGCTGCATATGGGGGTGCATTATAAGTACTGCTGCATATGGGGGTGAATTATAAGTACGGCTGCATATGGGGGTGCATTATAAGTACGGCTGCATATGGGGGTGCATTATAAGTACGGCTGCATATGGGGATGCATTATAAGTACAGCTGCATATGGGGTACATTATAAGTACGGCTGCATATGGGGGTGCATTATAAGTACGGCTGCATATGGGGGTGCATTATAAGTACGGCTGCATATGGGGTACATTATAAGTACGGCTGCATATGGGGGTGCATTATAAGTACGGCTGCATATGGGGGTGCATTATAAGTACGGCTGCATATGGGGTACATTATAAGTACGGCTGCATATGGGGGTGCATTATAAGTACGGCTGCATATGGGGGTGCATTATAAGTACGGCTGCATATGGGAGTGCATTATAAGTACGGCTGCATATGGGGGTGCATTATAAGTACGGCTGCATATGGGGGTGCATTATAAGTACGGCTGCATATGGGGGTGCATTATAAGTACGGCTGCATATGGGGGTGCATTATAAGTACGGCTGCATATGGGGTGCATTATAAGTACGGCTGCATATGGGGGTGCATTATAACTACGGCTGCATATGGGGGTGCAATATAAGTACGGCTGCATATGGGGGTGCATTATAAGTACGGCTGCATATGGGGTACATTATAAGTACGGCTGCATATGGGGGTGCATTATAAGTACGGCTGCATATGGGGGTGCATTATAAGTACAGCTGCATATGGGAGTGCATTATAAGTACGGCTGCATATGGGGGTGCATTATAAGTAAGGCTGCATATGGGGGTGCATTATAAATAAGACTGCATATGGGGGTGCATTATAAGTACAGCTGCATATGGGGGTGCATTATAAGTAAGACTGCATATGGGGTGCATTATAAGTAAGACTGCATATGGGGTGCATTATAAGTACGGCTACATATGGGGGTGCATTATAAATAAGGCTGCATATGGGGGTGCATTATAAGTACTGCTGCATATGGGGGTGCATTATAAGTACAGCTGCATATGGGGTGCATTATAAGTAAGACTGCATATGGGGGTGCATTATAAGTACGGCTGCATATGGGGGTGCATTATAAATAAGGCTGCATATGGGGGTGCATTATAAGTACTGCTGCATATGGGGGTGCATTATAAGTACAGCTGCATATGGGGTGCATTATAAGTAAGACTGCATATGGGGTGCATTATAAGTACGGCTGCATATGGGGGTGCATTATAAATAAGGCTGCATATGGGGGTGTGTTATGTTACGGTAGCTGGGGAGTGCAGGTAAAAAAGGAAATACACCAGAGCAGTTGGAATCTATGAGATTGCAGTACCCTGACTAACCACCGCAACTAGAGGCAGCCGTGGAGCGTTCCTACGTTGGTCCTAGACGCCTCGTCACAGCCTGAGAAACTAACTACACCTAAAGATAGAAATAGGAAAGCTATCTGCCCCGGAGCAGAACCCCAAAGATAATAGAAAGCCCCCAAACATGTAATGGCGGTTAGACAAGAGGAAATACTGACACAGAAAGAAAATAGTATGAGCAAACGCTGGGGCCCAAACTATCTAAATAGAAAAGGATAGGAAGGGCACTTACTGCAATCCCAGAAAACCCTGAAAAGCACCAACTCTACTAATTTCAAAAACACCTGAGATCACACGACCTCTACCACCTAAATTAGTTCTCTGGTGTAACAAAAACAAAACAGCAGCCACTGAAAAAACTGGAAAAAGCAAATGTACAAAACATCAGTGGCTGAACTAAACTGAGAGGGCAGAAGCCCCCGGAGGGGACCCTGAAGGCCCCCACAGAAGTGCAGGACAAAATGCAAAAATATAGCAAAAACACAAAATAAGAAATTGTCTTATCTGATAGCAGGAGATGCAGACACGACACAGCAGGCTACAAGGGAAACTGGAAAGAAGGATTCAGACCAGAACAATTGATCACCGGCAACCCTGATGGGAAAATGACTCCCTTATATAAGACCAGTCAGTAACACCTGATTCCCAGTCCTCACAATCCTCACTAGTACCGCTTGTAACCACCAGAGGGAGCCTCTGCTCAGAACTCATCTCAAACCCATTCACAACAGGGGTGCATTATAAGTACTGCTGCATATGGAGTACATTATAAGTACGGCTGCATATGGGGGTGCATTATAAGTACGACTGCATATGGGGGTGCATTATAAGTAAGGCTGCATATGGGGGTGCATTATAAATAAGACTGCATATGGGGGTGCATTATAAGTACAGCTGCATATGGGGGTGCATTATAAGTAAGACTGCATATGGGGTGCATTATAAGTAAGACTGCATATGGGGTGCATTATAAGTACGGCTGCATATGGGGGTGCATTATAAGTACGGCTGCATATGGGAGTGCATTATAAGTACGGCTGCATATGGAGTACATTATAAGTACGGCTGCATATGGGGGTGCATTATAAGTAAGGCTGCATATGGGGGTGCATTATAAGTACGGCTGCATATGGGGTACATTCTAAGTACGGCTGCATATGGGGGTGCATTATAAATAAGACTGCATATGGGGGTGCATTATAAGTACAGCTGCATATGGGGGTGCATTATAAGTAAGACTGCATATGGGGTGCATTATAAGTAAGACTGCATATGGGGTGCATTATAAGTACGGCTGCATATGGGGGTGCATTATAAGTACTGCTGCATATGGGGGTGCATTATAAGTACGGCTGCATATGGGGGTGCATTATAAGTACGGCTGCATATGGGGTGCATTATAAGTACGGCTGCATATGGGGTACATTATAAGTACGGCTGCATATGGGGGTGCATTATAAGTACGGCTGCATATGGGGGTGCATTATAAGTACGGCTGCATATGGGAGTGCATTATAAGTACGGCTGCATATGGGGGTGCATTATAAGTAAGGCTGCATATGGGGGTGCATTATAAATAAGACTGCATATGGGGGTGCATTATAAGTACAGCTGCATATGGGGGTGCATTATAAGTAAGACTGCATATGGGGTGCATTATAAGTAAGACTGCATATGGGGTGCATTATAAGTACGGCTGCATATGGGGGTGCATTATAAGTAAGGCTGCATATGGGGGTGCTTTACAAGTACTGCTGCATATGGGGGTGCATTATAAGTACGGCTGCATATGGGAGTGCATTATAAGTACGGCTGCATATAGGGTACATTATAAGTACGGCTGCATATGGGGGTGCATTATAAGTACGGCTGCATATGGGGGTGCATTATAAGTAAGGCTGCATATGGGGGTGCATTATAAGTACGGCTGCATATGGGGGTGCATTATAAGTACGGCTGCATATGGGGGTGCATTATAAGTACGGCTGCATATGGAGTACATTATAAGTACGGCTGCATATGGGGGTGCATTATAAGTACGGCTGCATATGGGGGTGCATTATAAGTAAGGCTGCATATGGGGGTGCATTATAAGTAAGGATGCATATGGGGGTGCATTATAAGTACGGCTGCATATGGGGGTGCATTATAAGTAAGGCTGCATATGGGGGTGCATTATAAGTAAGGCTGCATATGGGGGTGCATTATAAGTACTGCTGCATATGGGGGTGCATTATAAGTACGGCTGCATATGGGGGTGCATTATAAGTAAGGCTGCATATGGGGGTGCATTATAAGTAAGGCTGCATATGGGGTGCATTATAAGTAAGGCTGCATATGGGGGTGCATTATAAGTAAGGCTGCATATGGGGGTGCATTATAAGTATGGCTGCATATGGGGGGGCATTATAAGTACGGCTGCATATGGGGGTGCATTATAAGTAAGGCTGCATATGGGGGTGCATTATAAGTACGGCTGCATATGGGGGTGCATTATAAGTACGGCTGCATATGGGGGTGCATTATAAGTACTGCTGCATATGGAGTACATTATAAGTACGGCTACATATGGGGGTGCATTATAAGTACGGCTGCATATGGAGTACATTATAAGTACGGCTGCATATGGGGGTGCATTATAAGTACGGCTGCATATGGGGGTGCATTATAAGTACGGCTGCATATGGAGTACATTATAAGTACGGCTGCATATGGGGGTGCATTATAAGTACGGCTGCATATGGGGGTGCATTATAAGTAAGGCTGCATATGGGGTACATTATAAGTAAGGCTGCATATGGGGGTGTATTATAAGTACTGCTGCATATGGGGGTGCATTATAAGTACGGCTACATATGGGGGTGCATTATAAGTACGGCTGCATATGGGGGTGCATTATAAGTACGGCTACATATGGGGGTGCATTATAAG
The DNA here is from genome assembly GCA_033576555.1 of Oophaga sylvatica. Lineage (NCBI taxonomy): Eukaryota > Metazoa > Chordata > Amphibia > Anura > Dendrobatidae > Oophaga > Oophaga sylvatica. The sequence goes on from JARQOD010000912.1 coordinate 100,392, forward strand.
TACGGCTGCATATGGGGGTGCATTATAAGTACGGCTGCATATGGGGGTGCATTATAAGTACTGCTGCATATGGAGTACATTATAAGTACGGCTGCATATGGGGGTGCATTATAAGTACGGCTACATGTGGGGGTGCATTATAAGTACGGCTGCATATGGGGGTGCATTATAAGTACGGCTACATATGGGGGTGCATTATAAGTACAGCTACATATGGGGGTGCATTATAAGTACGGCTGCATATGGGGGTGCATTATAAGTACGGCTGCATATGGAGTACATTATAAGTACGGCTGCATATGGAGGTGCATTGTAAGTACGGCTGCATAAGGGGGTGCATTATAAGTAAGGCTGCATATGGGGTGCATTATAAGTACGGCTGCATGTGGGGGTGCATTATAAGTACGGCTACATATGGGGGTGCATTATAAGTACGGCTGCATATGGGGGTGCATTATAAGTATGGCTGCATATGGGAGTGCATTATAAGTACAGCTGCATATGGGGGTGCATTATAAGTAAGACTGCATATGGGGTGCATTATAAGTAAGACTGCATATGGGGTACATTATAAGTAAGGCTGCCTATGGGGTGCATTATAAGTACGGCTGCATGTGGGGGGTGAATTATAAGTACGGCTACATATGAGGGTGCATTATAAGTACGGCTGCATATGGGGGTGCATTATAAGTACGGCTACATATGAGGGTGCATTATAAGTACGGCTGCATATGGGGGTGCATTATAAGTACGGCTGCATATGGGGGTGCATTATAAGTACAGCTGCATATGGGGTGCATTATAAGTAAGACTGCATATGGGGGTGCATTATAAGTAAGACTGCATATGGGGGTGCATTATAAGTAAGACTGCATATGGGGGTGCATTATAAGTAAGACTGCATATGGGGTGCATTATAAGTAAGACTGCATATGGGGGTGCATTATAAGTACGGCTGCATATGGGGTACATTATAAGTACAGCTGCATATGGGGTGCATTATAAGTAAGACTGCATATGGGGTGCATTATAAGTAAGACTGCATATGGGGGTACATTATAAGTAAGGCTGCATATGGGGGTGCATTATAAGTAAGGCTGCATATGGGGTACATTTCAAGTAAGGCTGCATATGGGGTACATTATAAGTAAGGCTGCATATGGGGTGCATTATAATACATAGGCTGTCTATGGGGGTGCATTATACTATATTGAGGACTATCTGGTGTATTATGCTATATGGATGCTATCTAGGGGGCCATCATACAGTGTGGGGATTATAGTGGCGGGGCCATCATACAGTGTTGGAGCCATTAAATAGTTTGGGGATATTAAGGGGTCAGTATATATCCAGTGAGGGGGCATCACACTGTGTATAGGGGAGCTGTACAGGGGGGAGACTCGGGACATTAAGTGTAAAGTGGGCACTTATTGTTATAGGGGAATTCTGGTTACTGTGACTGTCAAAGGGGCACACACAGGGCATTATTACATTCTAGGGGACAACATGTGGGCACTGTTTTCTAGGGCCCATGCACCTGGCATTACTATATTATAGAGGGGTGCTTTAGAATTTAGAGGTCACACAGAACCACACAGTAGGTGCAGTAATAGGGGCACATACGGCAGCAGAGGCTCAGTATTGGGGTATCAGGTGCAGTAATAGGGGCACATACGGCAGCAGCGGCTCAGTATTGGGGTATCAGGTGTAGTAATAAGGACACATACGGCAGCAGCGGCTCAGTATTGGGGTATCAGGTGTAGTAATAAGGACACATACGGCAGCAGAGGCTCAGTATTGGGGTATCAGGTGCAGTAATAGGGACACATACGGCAGCAGAGGCTCAGTATTGGGGTATCAGGTGCAGTAATAGGGACACATACGGCAGCAGAGGCTCAGTATTGGGGTATCAGGTGCAGTAATAGGGGCACATACGGCAGCAGAGGCTCAGTATTGGGGTATCAGGTGCAGTAATAGGGGCACATACGGCAGCAGGGCTCAGTATTGGGTATCAGGTGTAGTAATAGGGACACATACGGCAGCAGGGCTCAGTATTGGGGTATCAGTGTAGTAATAGGACACATACGGCAGCAGGCTCAGTATTGGGTATCAGGTGTAGTAATAGGGACACATACGGCAGCAGGGCTCAGTATTGGGGTATCAGGTGTAGTAATAGGACACATACGCAGCAGCAGGCTCAGTATTGGGTATCAGGTGTAGTAATAGGACACATACGGCAGCAGGGCTCAGTATTGGGGTATCAGGTGTAGTAATAGGGACACATACGCAGCAGGGCTCAGTATTGGGGTATCAGGTGTAGTAATAGGCACATACGGCAGCAGCGGCTCAGTATTGGGTACAGGGGAGTAATAGGGACACATACGGCAGCAGGGCTCAGTATTGGGGTATCAGGTGTAGTAATAGGACACATACGGCAGCAGGGCTCAGTATTGGGGTATCAGGTGTAGTATAGGGACACATACGGCAGCGGCTCAGTATTGGGGTATCAGGTGCAGTAATAGGGACACATACGGCAGCACGGCTCAGTATTGGGTATCAGGTGTAGTAATAGGGACACATACGCAGCAGAGGCTCAGTATTGGGTATCAGTGTAGTAATAGGGACACATACGGCAGCAGAGGCTCAGTATTGGGGTATCAGGTGTAGTAATAGGGACACATACGCAGCAGGCTCAGTATTGGGGTATCAGGTGTAGTAATAGGACACATACGGCAGCAGGCTCAGTATTGGGGTATCAGGTGTAGTAATAGGACACATACGCAGCAGCGGCTCAGTATTGGGTATCAGGTGTAGTAATAGGGACACATACGCAGCAGGGCTCAGTATTGGGTATCAGGTGTAGTAATAGGGACAATACGGCAGCAGGGCTCAGTATTGGGGTATCAGGTGTGTAAATAGGGACACATACGGCAGCAGGCTCAGTATTGGGGTATCAGGTGCAGTAATAGGACACATACGCAGCAGGGCTCAGTATTGGGTATCAGGTGGTAATAGGACACATACGCAGCAGGCTCAGTATTGGGTATCAGGTGAGTAATAGGACACTACGGCAGCAGGCTCAGATTGGGTATCAGTGAGTAATAGGGCACATACGCAGCAGAGGCTCAGTATGGGTATCAGGTGTGTAATAGGACACATACGGCAGCAGGCTCAGTATTGGGGTATCAGGTGTAGTAATAGGACACATACGCGCAGGGCTCAGTATTGGGGTATCAGGTGAGTAATAGGCACTCGGCACAGGGCAGTATTGGGGTATCAGGTGTAGTAAAGGACACATACGGCAGCAGGGCTCAGTATTGGGGTATCAGGTGTAGTAATAGGACACATACGCAGCAGGGCTCAGTATTGGGTATCAGGTGTAGTAATAGGCACATACGGCAGCAGGGCTCAGTATTGGGGTATCAGGTTAGTAATAGGACACATACGGCAGCAGAGGCTCAGTATTGGGTATCAGGTGAGTAATAGGGACACATACGGCAGCAGAGGCTCGTATTGGGGTATCAGGTGAGTAATAGGGACCATACGGCAGCAGGGCTCAGTATTGGGGTATCAGGTGTAGTAATAGGGAGGGTATCAGTATAGGACACATACGCGCAGGGCTCAGTATTGGGGTATCAGTGTAGAATAGGGCACACAGAGGCTCAGTAATGGGTATCAGGTGATAATAGGACACAATCGGCAGCAAGCTGGTACATTGTATAATAGACATAAGGCAGCTAGAGGTTCAGTTGTAGTTAAGGACATACGGCAAGCAATTGGGATCATGGTAGTATAGGACAAACGGCAGCAGGCTCAGTATTGGGTATCAGGTGTAGTAATAGGACACATACGGCAGCAGCTCAGTATTGGGGTATCAGGTGAGTAATAGGACACAACGAGCAGGCTCAGTATGGGTATCAGGTGAGTAATAAGGACAATAACGCAGCAAGCGGCTCAGTATTGGGGTATCAGGTGTAATGAATAGGGACAAGCTCAGATGGCAGGTAGTATTGGGATAGGCAGAAGGGCATAGGAGGGTAATGAGTAAGGGATAATGGCACAAGAGCACAGTATTGGGGTAGGTGTAGTAATAGGCACATACGCAGCAGGGCTCAGTTTGGGGTATCAGGTGTAGTAATAGGACCATACGGCAGCAGAGCTCAGTATTGGGTATCAGGTGAGTAATAGGACACATACGGCAGCAGGCTCAGTATTGGGTATCAGGTGAGTAATAGGACACATACGGCAGAGGGCTCAGTATTGGGTATCAGGTGTAGTAATAGGACACATACGGCAGCAGGTCAGTATTGGGGTATCAGGTGTAGTAAAGGACACATACGGCAGCAGAGCTCAGTATTGGGGTATCAGGAGTAATAGGACACATACGGCAGCAGGCTCAGTATTGGGTATCAGGTGAGTAATAGGGACACATACGGCAGCAGGCTCAGTATTGGGTATCAGGTGTAGTAATAGGACACATACGGCAGCAGGCTCAGTATTGGGGTGGGTATCAGGTGTAGTAATAGGGACACATACGCGCAGGGCTCAGTATTGGGTATCAGGTGCAGTAATAGGGACACATACGGCAGCAGGCTCAGTATTGGGTATCAGGTGTAGTAATAGGGACACATACGGCAGCAGGGCTCAGTATTGGGTATCAGGTGAGTAATAGGGACATACGGCAGCAGGCTCAGTATTGGGTATCAGGTGGTAATAGGACACATACGGCAGCAGGGTCAGTATGGGTATCAGGTGAGTATGGGACACATACGGCAGAGGGCTCAGTTTGGGTATAGGTGATAATAGGGCCATACGGCAGAGGCTCAGTATTGGGTATCAGGTTAGAATAGGACAAAGGCAGGGCTCAGTATGGGGTATCAGGTAGAATAGGACATCGGCAACGGCCAGATGGGTATCAGGTAGTAATAGGGCACATACGGCGCAGGGCTCAGTATGGGGTATCAGGTGTAGTAATAGGGACACATACGGCAGCGGCTCAGTATTGGGGTATAGGTGAGTATAGGACACATACGGCAGCGGCTCAGTATTGGGTTCAGGTGAGTAATAGGGACACAAGGCAGCAGGCAGTATGGGGTACAGGTGTAGTAAAGGCACATAGGCAGGGTCAGTATTGGGGATCAGGTGAGTAATAGGGACACATACGGCGCAGGGCTCAGTATTGGTTTTCATGAAGACAATCGGCAGAGCAGTATTGGGGTAGTGAGTAATAGCACATACGGCGGTCGTATGGGCAGTATAAACATACGCATTTGGTATCAGTGAATAGGCATCGCAGAGCTCGATGGTAGGGAGTAAGCACAAAAGGCAAGAGCTCTTGGTACAGGTGGCAAGAGGTCGTTCGGTGAAAGGAACATACGGCAAGGCTCATATGGGTATCGGAGTAATAGACCATAGCGGCCAGATTGGTATAGGTGATAATAGGCCACGCGCATATGGTATGTGTAATAGAATACGCAAGTCAGATGGATCGTGGTAAAAACGGCAAGCTCTATGGTACGTGATAAGACACATCAAGCTCAGTATGGTAGGTTGGCACATAGCAGGTATGGTATGGTGTATAGGAAAGCAGAGCTCATGGGTACGTGAGTATAGACATGGCAATGGTATAGTGTATGACCATAGAGCTCTATGGATCGGTGGATAGGGTACGGGATAATGGGACACATACGGCAGCGGCTCAGTATTGGGTATCAGGTGAGTAATAGGAACATACGGCAGCAGGCTCAGTATGGGTATCAGGTGAGTAATAGGGACACATACGGCAGCAGCGCTCAGTATTGGGTATAGGTGTAGTAATAGGACACATAGGCAGCAGGGCTCGTTTGGGTATAGGTGTAGTAATAGGACACATACGGCAGCAGGGCTCAGTTTGGGTATCAGGTGAGTAATAGGACAATTGGCAGCAAGGCTCAGTATTGGGGTATCGGTGTAGTAATAGGACACATACGGCAGCAGGCTCAGTATTGGGTATCAGGTGAGTAATAGGGACACATACGCAGCAGGCTCAGTATTGGGTATCAGGTGTAGTAATAGGGACACTACGGCAGAGGCTCAGTATTGGGTACAGGTGTAGTATAGGCACATACGCAGCAGCGGTCAGTATTGGGTATCAGGTGTAGTAATAGGACACATACGCAGCAGGCTCAGTATGGGTATCGGTGTGTAATAGGGACACATACGCAGCAGCTCAGTATTGGGTATCAGGTTAGTAATAGGACACATACGGCAGAGGGTCAGTATTGGGTACAGTGTGTAATGGGACAATACGCAGCAGGGCTCAGTATGGGGTATCAGGTGAGTAATAGGCACATACGGCAAGAGCTCAGTATTGGGGTATCAGTGTATAATAGGACATACGCAGCAGGGCTCAGTATTGGGGTATCAGGTGTAGTATAGGGACACATCGGCAGAGGTCAGTATTGGTATCAGGTATATAGGAACAACGGCAAGGCTCAGTATTGGTACAGGGATATAGGACACATCGGCAGAGGGTCAGTATTGGGTATCAGTGATAATAGGCAATACGGCAGAGGTCATATTGGGTCAGTGTAGTAAGGACCTACGGCGCGGCTCAGTTTGGGTATCAGGTGTAGTAATAGGGACACATACGGCAGCAGGGCTCAGTATTGGGGTATCAGGTGTAGTAATAAGGACACATACGGCAGCAGGGCTCAGTATTGGGTATCAGGTGAGTAATAGGGACACATACGGCAGCAGCGCTCAGTATTGGGTATCAGGTGTAGTAATAGGGACACATACGCAGCAGCGGCTCAGTATTGGGTATCAGGTGTAGTAATAGGGACACATACGGCAGCAGAGGCTCAGTATTGGGGTATCAGTGTAGTAATAGGGACACATACGGCAGCAGCGGCTCAGTATTGGGGTATCAGGTGTAGTAATAGGACACATACGGCAGCAGCGGCTCAGTATTGGGGTATCAGGTGTAGTAATAGGGACACATACGGCAGCAGCGCTCAGTATTGGGGTATCAGGTGTAGTAATAGGGACACATACGCAGCAGCGGCTCAGTATTGGGTATCAGGTGTAGTAATAAGGACACATACGGCAGCAGCGGCTCAGTATTGGGGTATCAGGTGTAGTAATAGGGACACATACGGCAGCAGGCTCAGTATTGGGGTATCGGTGTAGTAATAAGGACACATACGAGCAGCGGCTCAGTATTGGGGTATCAGGTGTAGTAATAGGGACACATACGCAGCAGCGGCTCAGTATTGGGTATCAGGTGTAGTAATAAGGACACATACGCAGCAGCGGCTCAGTATTGGGGTATCAGGTGTAGTAATAGGGCACATACGGCAGCAAGGCTCAGTATTGGGTATCAGGTGCAGTAATAATGGACACATACGGCAGCAGGCTCAGTATTGGGTATCAGTGTAGAGTAATAGGGACACATACGGCAGCAGCGGCTCAGTATTGGGGTATCAGGTGTAGTAATAGGACACAACGGCAGCAGAGGCTCAGTATTGGGTATCAGGTGTAGTAATAGGGACACATACGGCAGCAGGGCTCAGTATTGGAGGTATCAGGTGTAGTAATAGGGACACATACGGCAGCAGCGCTCAGTATTGGGTATCAGGTGTAGTAATAGGGACACATACGGCAGCGCGCTCAGTATTGGAGTATCAGGTGTAGTAATAGGGGCACATACGGCAGCGGCTCTAGTATTGGGGTATCAGGTGTAGTAATAAGGACACATACGGCAGCAGAGGCTCAGTATTGGGGTATCAGGTGTAGTAATAAGGACACATACGGCAGCAGCGGCTCAGTATTGGGTATCAGGTGTAGTAATAAGGACACATACGGCAGCAGCGGCTCAGTATTGGGGTATCTTGAGCCTGATCAGCAAGAATAGGAACTCAGCTCTCTCACAGGAAGGCTCCGACCACAAAAACTGACCGGGCAGAACAGCTTTGGAATAGCTGGAGTTATAGAGGGAACTACGCTTCAGGCTGGTTGGACTCATCAACATTGGACAGTAAAGGAGGCCCCTAACTTGCTTAGCCGTTGCCTCAAAGCTCATCCTCCATCAACCCCATCAGCCTCCCTGGGACCTGCCTTACCATCTTACAAGTAAAGGTATGGAAAGACGCTGACCGTGTGAGACTGAGTTATTTACTTGCATGCCTGCACAACCCTGCTTTAACTACCGACCTGAGGGAAGAGTCCCACCTGTAGGGGACCCGACATCTAGCTGCATCACCATCCCCTCAGAGATCTACAGCAGCGCTGGTACAAATTACCAGAGACTACAGGTGGCGTCACGAACTGTAAATATATCTATCCCCTGTAAATATTCCCCCAACATACGCCAGACCGCTAGGGCCACAGACCGAGCCACCGCTACCTGTGACAATCCCCATAGACTTCCATGGGCTCGGCTCTGAGTACCCCATTGCCCTGGTAATCCACAATTGTGGTGGCGGGTCGACACAAAACTTTGGCGTCACGAACAGGATACGAAACTTGCAGCATTGCGAGCCCTGTGTGCCTGTGGAGTGTTTTGGCGAAAAAGACTGTTGCTGTTGTTTGGCGCCAAATACCGCCATATTTGCCGCCAGATTCGCGCCCTAAGGCGCTGGAGAAGAAGGTGGGCGTACCTGAAAGAGCGCGCAAAGTCTTGGACACGCCCCCGGCTCTGACTCAGCGGCAGGTCCTGCAACAGGAAGTGAACGCTCTGACATCAGAGCGCCTGCGACGAAGGTCCTGTTCCCACTGCGGTGCCTGTGAAATAGCAGCGTCTGAAACCGGTAGGCTCCGTTTAACCAAGGGGGCGCTAAGATGTCACAACAACCGGCTGACAGTGCGGCCCCGGCCGGAGGCCCCAATCCCGCACCGCTTGGTATTGTAGCGCCAGATGGGGGCGAGGCCCTGCACCCAGTCCGGTAGTCCCGATCATGCCACTAACGCTCCCATATATGCCTGGGGCGAAATGGCTTCCCCAGTACAGCGGTGAGCCAGGCACATTAGCAGGCTTCAAGCGGAAGTTATGCAGCATCCTAGAAATGTACTCCATGCCTGAGAGACAAAAAGCTGCTGTGCTAATAGGGCAGCTAACTGGCGCTGCTGAGAGGGAAGTGGAGACTTGGGATACCGTTGATCAGGAGTCGGTACCTGCGATCTTCCTTAAGCTGCATGCCATATTTGAAGACCGCACAGAAACGGATCTCCGGATGGCCTTCTATCACTGTTCACAACAGCCAGGTGACAGCATCCGGGACTACGCTTGCCGACTACAGGAGCCCTGAGAGCCCTCAAGCAAATTAACAATTTAAATGCTATCGACGAGAATAAAATGCTGAAAGAACAATTTATACAGGGATTGAGATCCCAAGAGGAACGCAGAACTGTAAACTGGTGGTCCTTAGACCATCCGGATGCTACCTTTGATGCCCTAAAGGACATGGCAATAAAAGGGCTGCGGCCCCTGGGCAAACCCGAGGTGGCAACCCAACATCATCAGGCTGAAGTCACTCTGGAACCGGCAGTAACCCCCTTTTCCCCGCTAGTGGCTGAAGCCAAAGCGCAGGTGACACCTCCTAGTGAATTGGACTGTCTGCGCTCAGAGGTGCGCCAGCTGACTAAAAATCTGGCTGCTGTAATGAGTGCCCTGCAGCTGCGGAAAGAGGAGGAAGGAAAGATCTTGTTAGCTGACTGCCCAGAAGACGTCCCGTGGATGCGCCGGAGAAGAAAGAAGACGTCGCCCCCCCGGAGGAGGACAACGCCACCCCCAGGAGCGACCTCTGATCAACACCCTCCTCGTCGAGAGATCATCTGTTATCGATGCAACCGGAAAGGTCATATGTCTCCACAGTGTCCTTTAAACGGGCAGAACCTGGGTCCGAGGGCCAACACCCAGGAGAATACCCGTCAGGCCCCCTAGACTGGAACCGCAGGTATGTGGGCGGGCGACCCTACCTGTCTATTATTCTAGATGGTATTGCTGTTCCGGCATTGTTAGACACTGGGTCGCAGGTGACCCTAATACCTGATGCCCTATATACCAAGTACTGGTCAATGGACAGTCTTAAACCTCCGAGCCTTGACTTTACCGTGTATGCTTCTAATGGTCTTCCTGTAGAAGTACTCGGAACAAAATGTGTAGATGTAAAGGTGGGCAGAGAGGAGTTGAAAGACCAGGGGCTTCTGGTAGTAAAGACTGTAAATGAGGAGAACGGTTTAAATATAATTTTGGGTACTAACATTATCGGTAATTGTTTGGGAGAAGTTGTGTTCTTGCTCCAACAGCTCGCTGAGATTGCCCGACCAAGGCAGAAAGGAGTAATCCAAAGAGAGATCCGGGCCCTGGTGTGTCAACAGCAAGCGAAGCTTACAGACGGCGAAATTGGTAATGTACGGGTCACTGACTCGGATCCTATTGTGATACCCCCAATGAGTGAAATGATCATTTGGTGCAGGGCAGCCATAGGTCTGAGAGGACAGAATTACCAAGCTGTAGTAGAACCCCACCATTCAGAACATAGACCTACACTTATGACTGCTAGAGGAGTAGTAGAAGTGGTGAATGGAAGAGTACCGGTACGGCTTCTCAATTGGGGAGATGATGAGGTAAACTTACCCGTTATGCAACCATTGCTAAACTACATGCTGTTGATAATAATTCTATTCTCCCGGCTGAGTCCTTAGACTCCTGTCAAATAGCGGAGGACAATGACCCAGCAACTCAGGTGGCGGAATGGTGTCAGCAACTCCATGTTGGGACGGACACCACTCCCGCTCACCAGAAGCAAGGGGTATTACGGGTGGTGCAAGAGTACGCCCAAGTGTTTAGCAAAAATCCACTTGATTTTGGGATAATTAAGGGAGTACAACATCATATCCCTACAGGCAGTCATCCTCCCATCAAAGAGCGGTATAGGCCCATACCTCCAGCTCATTATCAGAAGGCTAAAGAAATGTTGAATGATATGAAGAAAGCCGGGGTGATAAGGGATAGTTGTAGCCCCTGGGCAGCCCTCTAGTTCTGGTTAAAAAGAAAGATGGTAGTATGAGAATGTGTGTGGATTACAGGCAGGTGAACCGCATAACACACAAGGATGCATACCCGTTACCACGTATAGAGGAATCATTAGCTGCTCTGAAAACGGCTAACTACTTTTCTACCCTTGATCTGACTAGTGGTTACTGGCAAGTGGCTGTGGCTGAGGAGGATCGTGAGAAAACGGCTTTCACCACCCCAATGGGGCTCTGTGAGTTCGACAGAATGCCGTTTGGGCTCAGCAGTGCCCCAGGAACATTTCAGAGAGTGATGGAAAATTGTCTGGGACATCTCAATTTTGAAACCGTGCTGCTATACTTAGACGACGTTATCGTGTATTCCAAGACATATGAGGACCATCTGAAACACCTGGCAGAAGTGTTTGAGTCCCTGTCCAGGTACGGGATGAAATTAAAACCCTCAAAATGCCATCTACTCAAACAGAAGGTACAATACTTGGGGCAATCGGCAGTTCGGAAGGAGTAGCGCCGGACCCAGAGAAAGTCACTGCCATCCAGAAGTGGCCGGAGCCGAAGAACCTTAAGGAAGTGCGACAGTTCCTGGGACTAACGGGTTACTACAGAAGGTTCGTGAAAGATTACACGAAGAAGGCAGCTCCTTTACAGGACCTCCTGGTAGGACAATCCTTAAAGAGCAGAAACCCTCCCTTTAATTGGGGTAAAGAACAGGCTGAAGCATTCCAAAAGATGAAAGAGATCCTTACAGGTGATGAGATCTTAACCTATCCTGATTACAGCCAACCGTTCCTGTTGTACACCGACGCCAGTAATGAAGGTTTGGGAGCAGTTCTCAGTCAGAAGCAGAATGGCCAAGAAAAAGTCATCGCATATGCCAGCAGAAAACTCAGGCCAACTGAAAGGAATCCGGAAAATTATAGCAGCTTCAAGCTGGAGTTTCTGGCGCTGGTCTGGGCCATTACTGAAAGATTTAAGCACTATCTGGCCTCCAATAAGTTCACGGCGTACACAGACAACAACCCGTTAACGCACCTGGAAACCGCCAAGCTGGGCGCCATGGAGCAGCGTTGGATGGCTCGGTTGTCCAATTACCAGTTTACTATCAAGTACCGGGCAGGTCGAAAGAATGCTAATGCTGATGCGTTGTCCCGAATGCCGCATGACTCTGATACGGAAGAAGAATCTGACGACCTGGAAGAAATTGAGCTACCTGCGTTCCATCGAAATGGGGTAGTCCACGAGCATCGAGTCAACAGAAAGCAGTATGGTGCAACATTAAATCCTTTACCCCATCACAGCTGGAAAGAGACTCAGGACAGTGATCCAGTGGTCAGCCGCATCAAGGAGTTGTTAAGACAGGAAGGCTCCTCTTTGGAAAAGGAAGCACCTATGTCAGCCAAGCTCCTGTGGAACGAGAAAAGCAGGTTGTTCCTATACCGTGAGAAGTTGTGCAGGAGATACGTCAACCCCAGAACCCATGAGATGGTCTGGCAAATAGTGGTCCCCAAGGCAGACGTCCCAATGGTGTTGGAAGCATACCACGATCAAGCAGGACACTTTGGCTGGAGAAAGCTGGAGACCCTGTTGAGATGCCGGTTCTACTGGGTAGGGATGCGCAGCTCCATCGAGAGGTGGTGTCGGAACTGTGGACCCTGTGGTCTCAGAAGAAAGGACTACGGTAGTCAGAAGGCACCCCTGCAACCTATCCGGACGACTCGTCCTCTGGAGATTGTGGCCCTGGACCACGTCAAATTGTCGCCAAGTAGATCTGGATACTCATACGCCTTGACCATGGTGGACCATTACTCCAGATTTCTGGTGGTTGTTCCAGTTAAGGACCAGACCGCAGTGACGGCCGCGAAAACCTTTCAAGCAAGCTTCTGCAGACCGCATGGGTATCCGGAGCAAGTATTAACCGATCAAGGACCTGCTTTCGAAGCTGATTTATTCAAGGAATTCTGTCACATGTACGGGTGCAAGAAAATTAGAACAACACCATATCACCCTCAAACCAACGGTCTTTGCGAAAAAATGAACCATGTTGTCCTTGATTTGTTGAGATCCATACCGTTGGAAGACAGGAATCGATGGCCGGATTTACTACCTGATTTGGTTGATTTGTATAACCATATACCTGTCAGTTAAACTAACTGCACTCCAGCCTATCTTATGAGAGCAAGGCCCGGAAGACTACCAATGGATCTAGAACTTGGAGTGGTAGAACCGGAGGCAGACGACGCTGTTGAAAACTGGGACATCAATCGGCAAGAGCAATACAGAAGAGTACAAATCTGTGTAGAGGAAAGTCTCAACAAGGCACGGGAGAAACAGGAAGATGTTTACAACCGAAATGCTCCTGCCAAGCCTTTGATGCCTGGAGAGGTAGTATTAAAAAGAAAAAGGAAGATGCACAAATTGGATAACCAGTGGGAGCAAGAACCCTACGTTGTACAAGATTCTAAATATGACAACAGAAAAGTTTGTATCATCAGTAAGGACGGAGGAAGAACAATAACCCCTGTGTCCAGAGACCATTTGAAATTGTGTCCAGAACCCTTAAAATGTTGTGACAAGAACCCTGTCATCAATCAAAAAGAAAGGAAAGAAGAGGTCATACACACCGATCTGGGAGATTTTCCTGCGGATTGGCCTAGACTGGGAGATGCTGTAATAGTTCCGGTGTTGCAGTTTTATCAGCCACAAGAGGAAGTTTTACCTCCAGTTGTGCCCGTGGTGCCAGTCGAGCCCGTTCAGGAGTTACCCATCCAGCAACACCTCAACCTATGGAATCTCAAGAAGGATCATCTGAAGCAGCGCCCCATACTATGGGATCCCCTGGTGAAGCTGACTCACACCGCCCAGCCATCAGTACGCTTGCCAGATCCATAGAAAGATTGAGGCAGTTCTATAGTTTGCCGTTACGCAGTGCAGACAGATCGCAACTTAATATACCTGAGGCTACTCCACGTAGATCAGAGCGAATCACAAAAGGAAAGTTACCCATTCGATACCAGCAGTAATTATAACGAATTAATGTGAATACTGTAAAAAGTCTATATATATATATGTGTTTTTCCCTATCATGTCTTATAATGGACTCAGAGGCTGAGGACTGAGCCAGCCCAAAAACTGTATCCTGTAAATAGTTGCACTAAGGTGCCTTTTAATGATTTCGCACGAAGCCTAGACTTACCTCTGAACATAAAACCCGTGTGGTGAGGCACTGAGTGAGGTCTGCATTCGGATGTCCTGCAGCCCACCCAGGACCCACGTTGAAGGTTTGGTGCGGGTCCTTCACAAGCATATTGTCTATTTATATGAGAATGTTATTTAATATTGTACTTTTCTATATATAATGTTTTGTTTGCAACGTTCAAGACATCCTTACCTCCCGGATGGGACGAATTAATGTTTAATGTTGATGTTTAATGCATAAACAAAATTGTCTCTTGTATTTCACAGCCCGGGAGTGCTGTCGTTTACCATGGGGGAATGTGTAGCCCTGGTACACAATACCAGGAGGATGAGTGGAGAGGTAACGGTTAAGGGCTCTTCATGATATTATGTACACTTCGGACACACCCACCAGGGGTGTGGAGGGGAGTGCTAAGTAGTCTGAGTTCAGTTCAGTCAGTGACTCGAAGGAGTGAGGAAGTGCAGTCTTTGTGCAGTTCAGAAAGTGGAGGCCAGTACAGGTGAGCCAGTTCACCTCAGCCTGGTCAGAGCTGTGCCCCACTATAAGACGGACTGAGATATCTATTAAGAGTTGAGCATATCGAAGGGCATAGTGGAAGAGAACAGAGAAGTGCCATAAGTATAGGATACCTGCACATTGTTACCGGTCACTGGGGACCGAAGGATCACTAAAGCTTCACGCTTAGTGGTAAGAAAACCAGAGGCTTATCAGACCTTAGGTCGTGGCAAGCATCCCTGAAGAGTCAGTACGTATCTGGGGTCAGGGAGAGTGAGAACCTTGAGCCTGATCAGCAAGAATAGGAACTCAGCTCTCTCACAGGAAGGCTCCGACCACAAAAACTGACCGGGCAGAACAGCTTTGGAATAGCTGGAGTTATAGAGGGAACTACGCTTCAGGCTGGTTGGACTCATCAACATTGGACAGTAAAGGAGGCCCCTAACTTGCTTAGCCGTTGCCTCAAAGCTCATCCTCCATCAACCCCATCAGCCTCCCTGGGACCTGCCTTACCATCTTACAAGTAAAGGTATGGAAAGACGCTGACCGTGTGAGACTGAGTTATTTACTTGCATGCCTGCACAACCCTGCTTTAACTACCGACCTGAGGGAAGAGTCCCACCTGTAGGGGACCCGACATCTAGCTGCATCACCATCCCCTCAGAGATCTACAGCAGCGCTGGTACAAATTACCAGAGACTACAGGTGGCGTCACGAACTGTAAATATATCTATCCCCTGTAAATATTCCCCCAACATACGCCAGACCGCTAGGGCCACAGACCGAGCCACCGCTACCTGTGACAATCCCCATAGACTTCCATGGGCTCGGCTCTGAGTACCCCATTGCCCTGGTAATCCACAATTGTGGTGGCGGGTCGACACAGTAATAGGGACACATACGGCAGCAGCGGCTCAGTATTGGAGTATCAGGTGTAGTAATAGGGACACATACGACAGCAGCGGCTCAGTATTGGGGTATCAGGTGTAGTAATAAGGACACATACGGCAGCAGGGGCTCAGTATTGGGGTATCAGGTGTAGTAATAGGGACACATACGGCAGCAGAGGCTCAATATTGGGGTATCAGGTGTAGTAATAGGGGCACACATGACAGCAGCGGCTCAGTATTGGAGTATCAGGTGTAGAAATAGGGACACATATGGCAGCAGCGGCTCAGTATTGGGGTATCAAGTGTAGTAATAGGGGCACATACGACAGCAGCGGCTCAGTATTGGGGTATCAGGTGTAGTAATAGGGGCACATACTGCAGCAGCGGCTCAGTATTGGGGTATCAGGTGTAGTAATAGGGGCACATACGGCAGCAGCGGCTCAGTATTGTGGTATCAGGTGTAGTAATAGGGACACATACGGCAGCAGTGGCTCAGTATTGGGGTATCAGGTGTAGTAATAGGGACACATACGGCAGCAGCGGCTCAGTATTGGGGTATCAGGTGTAGTAATAGGGACACATACGGCAGCAGTGGCTCAGTATTGGGGTATCAGGTGTAGTAATAGGGACACATACGGCAGCAGCGGCTCAGTATTGGGGTATCAGGTGCAGTAATAGGGACACATACGACAGGAGCGGCTCAGTATTGGAGTATCAGGTGTAGTAATAGGGACACATACGGCAGCAGCGGCTCAGTATTGGGGTATCAGGTGTAGTAATAGGGACACATACGGCAGCAGAGGCTCAGTATTGGGGTATCAGGTGTAGTAATAGGGACACATACGACAGCAGCGGCTCAGTATTGGAGTATCAGGTGCAGTAATAGGGGCACATACGACAGCAGCGGCTCAGTATTGGGGTACCAGGTGTAGTAATAGGGACACATACGGCAGCAGAGGCTCAGTATTGGGGTATCAGGTGTAGTAATAGGGACACATACGGCAGCAGCTGCTCAGTATTGGGGTATCAGGTGTAGTAATAGGGACACATACGGCAGCAGAGGCTCAGTATTGGGGCATCAGGTGTAGTAATAGGGACATATACGGCAGCAGCGGCTCAGTATTGGGGCATCAGGTGTAGTAATAGGGACACATACGGCAGCAGAGGCTCAGTATTGGGGTATCAGGTGTAGTAATAGGGACACATACGGCAGCAGAGGCTCAGTATTGGGGTATCAGGTGTAGTAATAGGGACACATACGGCAGCAGAGGCTCAGTATTGGGGTATCAGGTGTAGTAATAGGGGCACATACGGCAGCAGCGGCTCAGTATTGGGGTATCAGGTGTAGTAATAGGGGCACATACGGCAGCAGCGGCTCAGTATTGGGGTATCAGGTGCAGTAATAAGGGGAAATTTTGGGCAGGCGGCTCAGTATTGGGGGATAGGTGTAAATAAAAAGGGACACATAGGCAGCGCGGGTCAGTAATTTGGGGGATCAGGTCGTAATAGGGACCTACGGAAAAGGGGTCAGTATTGGGGAAGGTGTGTAATAGGGACAAAATACGGCAAACAGCGGCTCAGTTTTTGGGGGATCAGGTGCAGTTTTAAAAGGGACAATACGGCAGCAGGGTCAGTATTGGGGTACCCGGTGAGTAATAGGGACATATACGGGAGGAGGGCTCCGTATTGGGGGTTTAGGTGAGTAATAGGGACAATAGGAGCCCGGGCTAAATATTGGGGTTTCAGGGGCAGTAATAGGGGCAATACGGAGCAG